>CBVK0100286729.1:0-22197 GCA_900067695.1 Picea abies
GATATGGCAGGTGATAAAGAAAGCAAGAGGAGCACCATAGGGTATGTTTTTACTATAGGTGGAACAACAGTTAGTTGGATTTTGAAAATACAAAAGGTTGTTGCACTTTCAACAACAGAGGCAAAGTATGTTGTTGCTACAGAGGCTAGTAAATAGATGATTTGGTTACAAAGGTTTATGGAGGAATTGGGAAAGAAGCAGGAGAATAACAGGTTGTACAGTGACAATGAGAGTGCAATTCATCTTGCAAAGAACTCAACCTTCCATTCAAAGAATAAGCATATACAGTTGAGGTACCACTTCATACGATCCACCTTGGAAGATGGACATTTGAAGTTGGAAAAGATACACACAAGCTAGAATGTTGCAAACATGTTAATAAAGGAAGTAACCAGAGAGAAATTGAGTTCCTGCTCAATTTCAGTTGGTCTTCAAGAATGAAGATGAAGATAAGAAATTTTCCAGGTCCAAAAAGGTTCAGAGTCCAGCATATACAATAGTGGTGGAGTTGTTGAGATCAGTCTCCAAGTAGGAGATTGTTGGTTGTGGAGCCTGATTATCTTCATGTTTCAGAGGTCTTGTGTTTTTCAACCATGTTTATACCCCATGAATACTTTACACCCCAGAAGTATGTAAATTCTTCTATGCGGGGAGTGTAGAGGGGGGGTACCCCCTTTGTGGGGTCTGGGGGGGATATCCCCCCGACTGGGGGATTCGGGGGAAAGCGGGTCCCCAGCGGGGGTTCGGGGACGAAGCCCTTGAAGGAAAAAATGCCTAGTAAATGTATATTGTAATTTCATTGTAAATATGGACCGTTCATTATAAGGTCACAGATCTAATGGTAGAAATTATGTTAGGTTTTTTTTTCCTAGAAGGGAATTCTCTGTTATGAGGGAAATGTATTGCGACTATGCATTATGGCAAAAAGGGTATTCTGAGATAGGAAACTATGAGAGAAAGAAGAGGAAGTTACAACGGGTTTTGCTATAGTTTATATCCCTTCATTTGTTGGATAATAATAAAGGAAGGACCTAGAAATTTCTCTGGTGGACGTAGCCCACACTGGATGAACCATGTAAATCTGTGTCTCTATTGTATTGTGTATCTTCTGTGTTTTGTTTCCACATTTGTTTTATTTTATTTCTCTCGGATTGTTTTTTTCTAGCATGTTGGAGGGTATGAGCATCTTGTTTAGATAATAACTGGAGGAAGTATGTCATTCCTCTAAAAGAGATAATATGAAATGATAAAAGAGCAAGAAGCATGTGTGACCTTTTTTTTGGCTATTATATTGTAAAGAGGGCAGCCTATGTATGATCATATATGTGAGACTAGTCATGTAAATGACCATGAGCTCCCATCAAAGCTGAATGAATGAGGCAAAAGTGTTCAAGCAAAGCATATACATAATATATATGTATATACATATATGCTTGAAGGCATGATATGACTTCCTGAGTAAGAGGGGAGTAAGGAAAGAATTGTACTTTCCAGCATTGAATAAATACCATGAATGCATGGTTGGCTCTATTTTGAAGAGTCATGATTGTTTTGTTTTGAATAATAACTTGAGGAGGATGTGTTCCATCTCCTCAAGAAAAAGATAGTATAAATTGATGAAAGAGCAAAGGAACAGGGATACTCTGATAACATGATAAAAGGAAACACGGTCATGCCTTTGAGGATTATATGAGAATGATTGTGACTAATCGCGAATTAAAATAATTTGTAAAGAAATATACAAAGTGTGCCTATGGTAGACACACAGAACGTTGGTGTGTGTGGTTAAATGTATGAAAGAATTGTTTTAAAGCAAGTTGATAACCTAAAGATACATGTTTGAATAGTATTTGGAATTCATAATAAGAATGAAAGCATATATTCCTTATGGAATATTGGGAAAGAATTTGAAATGATAAAGTTGAGGCTGACTCGAGCTTGAGGTCATCTCAGATAGTGATGGATATGTAATAAGGAAGTTGCATGATGAGACAGTTCCATGTGGAGGAACTATGAGAGAACGATGTTAGGAGAATGGAGTTATAATCTTATTGACTATTGGAAAATTAGACAATAGACTACAAAGTCTATTTGTGCAAGAATCTTGGATTACATTTAAAAATATCGTGCATGAGTGAAATATATTGAAATGAATGTTGATCATTTTGATTTCTAATGGTAATGTGTAGAATGCATAGGTTCATAATTCATTGTGAACTAAAATCTTGTTGTTGTAGCATGTTGATTTACTAGAAAAATTCAAGATGAAACTTGGTTGAAAAATACTCAAGGAATAGAGAAGGAAATTCCCAAAAGGGGTAGATTATAGAAGCATATAAGGAGGAAAGGAGGAGGAATGCTTTTCTCAATTTAAAACTCTGAGTTGCTTAAAAAATTTGTAAGCCTTAAAAGAACAGTTGTGAAAACAAGTACAACTAGTAAAAGGAAAATAAGACAATAAGTATATGTAAATGAATAGGCTTGGTTGAGCCATGTTAAGTAAAGACAGTGAGGCCTTGGAATAATTCAATTGGAATGAAAGTCCCGGGCCATGTAGAAGGAGTTGGAAAAAGGGAAGAGTCCCTTAACTTCTTTCTTGTTGTCCATCAAGTTTCTTTGGGATGATGAACTGATGTGTTGATGAATGTAAATGTTTTGGCATGAGAATGTTGATAGTTATATGATTGTAGAAACAACTAAAATTTGATTGTGTTGCACTCATGAAAACATTAAGGATAATGTGATGAAGTGCATAAATATATGCTAGGACATATTTGAAAATGTTTTGTGAATTAAATACTATGATACATGCATTGTTATTTACATGAAAATTGACATAGTTTTGAATGTGATAATGCATGTTATGTGTAGGAAATGATTGAATCTGTTGAAAAAGAACAGCTACCAATGGTGGATAACCATAAGTAGAAGTTAATGTAAGAGGGTTGTTGATAAAATATAACTATGAAAGCGACTGTGAGAGTTCCCATGAAACACCATTGATGACGTAATGTTAAAGAAGGGTCTAGTAGCCAAAATAGGTATAAAAGTGTTCATACCTATGTGGTATAAGATATGAAAGGATTGGGTGAGAATCCTTTATGAACTATTTTATTATTTTAGTAATATGAAAATAATAATAATAATAAAAATAATAAAAATAATTTTGAGTGGATGTGGTATGCATTGATACCCAAGTAGGGTATAATTCAGGAAGAGGAACTTGAAGGATAGGGAGAGGGATATATGGTAGTCAAGGATGAATTAGGGTCCTTGCAAGAAAATTCATGAACGAAGTGTCATGAATGCATTGACCAAACAGGAATGATTGGGAATAAAAAGTGTTCATAAGCAGCATGGTGAATGGATTGCATTTGGGAGATGCATGAGAAGGTAAGTAATGGACTACCCATTATGGAAGAAGGATCTTCCAATGATTTATTGGAATGTAACCATTCTAAAGAAAGGTATTGGGTGTCCATGACTATTGGCACCCTAGTTACTAGTAAAGAAAGAATGCTTAAAGGTATTCATATAAAACTTTTAATTTCATGAGTAATGATCTAAGACTATGATCAGCTCAAAGCAAGAGGAACAATCCTATTCTAATATTGAATGTGGATAGAGAATCCATGTGGTGAGGGGTTGGTTGAAACCCAACACACCATGGAAAAGTGCCTAACTTGAAAGGTGATAATCAGAAATCAATGCAAGGGTGCATTGTATGTAGGAATGTGGCCATGGACATTGGCACATTAAATAAAATACATATAATGATTTATTGGAATTTGAAAAGGCTTGGTATGATGAAATGGTGCATGCATTTTTTTCTTTATGTTATCGAATAAGATAAAAATGATTTAATTGCTAATGTGCACAATTTTGAAATTGTTTGGAAACCACTACAAGTGTGCAATGAAAGTGTATGTGCATGAGACACTAACAATTTGTTTGGCTATGTGGAGATGGAATTGTAGGGAGAAGGGTCTTCGATATGGCATTTTTATAAGTCCATAAGGAAGACCAATAATTGCTAAGCCAAATTGTTATGAGAAGGAATATCTCATACTTATGAATATGGTTTTGTGTGGAACAGATCTAAAAATGAAATTGTGAATTTCAAAATCTGTGGGTAACATATTTGGGAAGAATTTTTGAATGAAAACTAATGAAAATTAATGAAAATATCTCACAAATTAATGTATGCATGTGAACAAAGGTGAGATGAAAATATCTGTCCAAGGAGGACAAGCAGTGGTTGTCCAATAAGAAAGCATGAAAGAGGGATATTTTTGTGACAAAATAACTTTTTGATAAGTCATGACCACCATAAAGAATGTTGTGTTGTGGTAACACAGGTTGAAGGGATGCTTTCGACAGAGAAATATGAAGGGATGCTTTTGGTAGAGAAAGACAGAGGGATTTTGACAGATAAAGATTTAGATATGCTTCAGTTGTAAGACTCATCAAAGTATCTAAAACTCTTCTCGTGCGAGAAATCCTCGATAGGCAAGATGGATCACCCGAGGGGATGTATATCAAAGAAGGGGATGTCTAAGCCTAAGCCCAAAAGGTGAGTGACTACAAGGAAGGGGAGACTTTGATAACTCATGTGAAAGACTCAATGGATTCTTTAAAATTTTGTTATATGTTGACTAGGATCATGCACACAATGGATATGACAAGGAAAACATTGAGCCAAGTAAACATGACATACATATGGATGTAGATCCATAAACTACATAGATAAGTACTATGTTGATATGTGATATTTTTCCCCTTGAGTTATGAACAACGACAAAGATATTTGCATGAATTTGGATTAATATGCTTGTTATTTTATATTTGTTATAGGCATGTATTGAAATTCCAAGAGTCTAGAAGGACCAGACTCGGGAGAGGAACAATGTTGTTGAAGCAATTGGATGAAGGCATGTAAGGTGTTCATGAGATGAAAAGAACACCGAGAATGGTGTTCCTTTAAAAGGGGGGGAGCACTGTAAGACCCTTGTTCCCCCGTCCCCCCCTCCTCTCCCCAATATTTAATTAATCATAATTATGATTGTCATGCAAATATTATAACTATGTTATTGTCTAATTGCAACTACCAACAACTGACTGTGGTGGTGAAGCCTTGAGTACTAACCATGAGACCACTAGAGGAAACCTAGAGAGGGGGTTCATTATGCCAAAATGACCCAAACTTCCTTGTTGAGATATTTTGGAATATTCAGACTTCTACTTAGTCCTGGTGACAAGGCATGTTGGTTAATGAGAAAAGGACTGGTGGTTGAGAACCCAACCACCTCAATGAATGGAGGTATGCGAAGACCTATCTAGGAGAATGGAAACAACCATCCAGGAGGTACCATTGAGTACCATATCACACACTTCCCAAGATGAACCTTATGGAAATTGAGTGCCTTTTGATAGAAGATAGGGGATAGATCGAGAACCATCCCTAGGATTTTTACGTGCAGGAGACACACGAGGAAGAGAGAGAAGTTTGAGCCTCCAAAAGGGAAGAGGGGAGTCTTAGAAAAGAGATTTGGTCATAGGACTGGTCTGAGAACCCAAGAACCCATCATGAGTTGAGAGGCTACGAGCTTGATACCGAGAAGGCATCTGATAAACCTCAAAGAGGCCAGATCTAGAAGAGAAAGTTCTTGTGAGAGAACACGTGAATAAGCATAGAGGATTCTCTGGTGATATCATGGCTTGGCACAGGGGTGGCCTGCAGCAGAAGTGACTGAGCATGAAAAGCCTATGGTTGGATGGAAAGGAAAACACCCACATTCATTTGGATGGCTACATCTTGTGAAAATACAAGTATCTCATATTGTAATATCCCTAAGTTGAACCCAATTGTAACTATAAATATGAATGTACGTAAGCTGGTGAGTTGTTTGATATAATTTTATATGCACATTTCATGGCAAAGTGTGCGCATGTACTGCATAGTAAAATGAGGAAGTGTGCACATTCTAGGATACCGCGCGCAGCATCTGAAGTGCACATGATGTTGTGGCTAGGGAGCCTTTGTGTATATGACATGTTTTATAGGCTAGTGAGCCAGTTATTATAAGCTAGGATGCTTATGTTTTGATTAGGTTGGAGAGCATAGATGTTAAAGGCCAGTGCGCCTATTTTTGTATATGTCTCATAATTAATATAAAATACATCGTTGTGCGCAGACCAACCATGATAGAAGAGATGGGGGACTAAACTCCACTAGTTAGAGAAAGGGAGGGTCAAAAGTTAAGGAAAAGGGCTAAGCTAGGGAGCTTAAGCCAAAAAAAAGAAATATTATATTAATATTTCTTAAATCCTAAAGTATGGATAATCATTTTATCCTAAGTTCTAAAGTTTGGGACAAGTGGGCCAAAGTAGCTCCCAACATGACAAGTGTCAAGTTGGGGACATGCATACATATTGTGGTAACTTAGTTCATTTTCCAATCTTTTCCATCATTCCTTCCATCATTGAGTCATCCAGTCAATCATCCATGAACATGCACACATCCATTGAGTTATCTATTGCATCTTCATGACTGTTCCTAAATTTGTATCCATATCCATTTTCTGTTGGTGTATCTGTTTAGCTTGGGAGTTGGACTGAAGAAGCGGGTTGTCAGGCCCGTGGGATATTGAAGAGGTGGGTTCTCAAGCTCGTGATAAATTCTCTGGGTGAGAGAATTGTTGGGGATTAATTTTCTGAAGGTGTTGAACTGCAACTACAATGCTCTGAGACTTTTTGTCTGACCTGTTGTTGAAGCTCGAAAAGGAAGTGGGGCAATTGAAGGACTGTTGAGCAGAGAAGGGGCACACTTCCTAAGTGGGATAGATATGTGGGGACTGAGAGACTATAGGTTGTTAGTTTGAGTTGGCACCTGAGATGGAGTCTTTCCTATTGTCTATGAGCCTTTAGCCTGGTTAGGAATCCCTTTACCCAGGTGGAGTTTAGTCCCATCTCGGGGGTGACTCACTGTTGAGAGTGATGAATAGTGTGGTCTAAGGCTGGGAGGTTCATGGAAGGTATGCATGCAGTTGGTGACATTATTACCAAGATAAGTGTCAATTGTGTGATAAATTTACATGCTGCATTGTTATTTACACGCTTCTTTTATGGGTTATCATATGTGTGGTTATAACTGTGTTTATTTTTACGGTCATTGTCTGTATATGCTGCATGTATATGTTTACTGTTATTTTGGTGTGAACACATGTATTTACAGATGTATTTGTATGTTTATGTTTTAAATATAATGTTTCCACAAGAGTTTTGTGTGTGTATATATTAATTACATCCAGTTCGAAAAATTTATGTGGCATAGCTCAGTTGGATGCTGGGTATGTTACAGTATGTTCCACAGAGAGAACAATAAGAGTTCTCTGGTGTAGCGTGGCCTGACAAGAGATGGCCAGGGACGTTACAACATGGCATCAAAGCTTCATTTTTCAACACTGAGCCTAGATGGGCCAAGAAAGTTGAGTTTAAGCAAAATGTCACAGAGGATTTATTTCGAAGTGGTCAAATTTTAGTTTGTAGAGCGTCCATGGTAAAAAGTAACAACAACTAGGCGAAATTTGGGAAAAGCCCCAAATTCTGTTGTTAAATTCATGAGAAAATGGAGAAATTCGATGAAGTGATGAGATATTCTCGATTTAATAAATTTTCTAGCAAATTCGTATCTAGAATGGGTCGAATTTGAAGTTACAGTGAAGCCATGACAGATGGAGCAAGTTTAGTGATTAGTATTCTCAATTCGCGAATTGATTTTGGATAAATTCGTTCCAAAAATGTCAAATTACAACGATTTGTTGTTGCATAGGTTGAACTAGTGTTATCGGGGTGAAATTGAATGAATTTCATAGTTGCATAATGTCTATGGTAAATTGGGGAAAATGTTAAGAAAAAGCCCCAATTTCTGCAGTGGAATTCACAAGGAATTGATGCACATATAAATGATGTGCACAGGTGGGCACACTAAAATGTATAATGTGTAGTGAAACTCTCGTGATAGGTAAAATTCGGCACTACGCGGCAAGATGTTGGTGTGCTAGTGTGCGCGGCAAATTTTTGTGTCGCATGGAAAATTGTTAGTGTGCAGACGTGTGGCTAAATTTCGGCACCGTGCAGAAATATGTTGGTGTACAAGACCGCGCAATAAATTTAGCATTGTGCAGTGTGCACACACATAATAATGACACGCATGGTGTGCGTAGTGTTGGCACAACATAGTGGATTATGGTAGCTGTGCGCACAATGTGGGTAAATGTGGTTGCACGGAAATTTAGTGAATGGTGCACGGTGGGGTGTACTAAACTTTGGCATGGTGCAGTGCATTGAGTGAAATGTGCATGGAATATCAGCGCGTGGTATAAAATAATAATAAAAATAAAAATATATTGCGTTTGGTGGATTTCAACGCACGGTCCAAAAACTGCGCGCGGTAGATATTGGTGCGCGACACAAAAATAGTGCGCAGTTACTGGTGCAACAAAGAAGTGATACACAATAATTTTAAAGTGTGTGAAGCACACTTTAATTAGTGTGTGATACACAATAATTTTAAAGTTGTTTCTGCGCATGATAAATATGGGTTACAGGTTGAAATTTGTGTGCACAAATTTGTTTGAAGGGTGAACAACAACAGAAAACCAGTGATTTCCCACGATGTTTTATATCATTTGAATGTCATCTTTTTGCAGCACGTTTTTTAGGCCCTTAAGAGCACTTTTAGCAACTCAAAAACCATGAGATAGAGGTGTACTAAAGGTAAACTATGTCTTTGCAACTCAAATAAAAGAGCTCAGAGAGAGATTTCTAATGGTGTAAATTGTTCATCAAACAGATCTTTTACGAGAAAGTTACAACACAAACAATGAAGGGTAAATTTTAAGACCCATCTAACTTCAAAGAGCCATAACTTTATGCTTCAGAATCAGATTGAAGTGCAGGAGAAATCAATGGAAAACTATTGAGCCATGGAAGAAATTTCTAGAGTTCAATTAAATTTTTGGGCATGTTAAAATAATTTAATATGGAAAATAAGGCACCTGTAGCATTCCATACCAAAAACACAAATTGGCCTAGAACTTCAACAGGTTGTAACTAGAAGCCAAGAACCCATAAAGAGCTAAAAATTGGAGAGAGTGTCCATAATATGTATATGAGAAAACCCAATTGATATCCTATGAAAATTCCAATGGATTAGGTGCAAAAATGCATATTTACAGTGCAGATTTGTGCCAAGTTGAAAAACGAACAGAAAAAAAATTAATGGGAAATTTGTAAATAACCATGACTTTCTACTCAAGACTCATAATTGAGCATGTGAGTAGGCATTGGAAAGGTCTTGGACAACATAATATAATTATTCACCCAGAAAATTGATCTAGGCATTCAAATTTCCAGGAAATCAGAAGAAAGAATTATGATATATATTATTGAATCAGAATGGTTCATATTTTCATGAAATTGTTGAAACAGTTATCCTTACAAAGTTTTGTTGGCTGCACATTTTGCAGAGTTAACAACAACTAGATCAAGATCATCTTAGAGTCCAGAGTAATGGAAGAGGTACAAGGGAATTAAATCCAGTAAGATGAATTCAGAGGGATGGATGTCCATTTGGGCATTGAAGGAACAAACTCCAATGGACATGGAGAAGAAAGGAATGAAAACATGAATATGGAAAAGACCATTAAAAATTTGCAGAAGGATGTCAAAAGCCATAAGGATGATAATGAAAGGCTTATGAGAGCCAAGGAGCAACAGGATGACTTCAACATGAAGTTATTGCAGAGCTTGAACATAATAGAAAAGAAATTGGATAAGGAGAGTGGCTCGAGCAAATCAGGAAGTCACAAGTCTCATGATGAGAAAAGAAGAGCAAGAAGTGTTAGAAGACATCACCACCACTCCCCGAGGAGTTCCAATAAGAGAGAACATAGCATCTCAAGTCCATCCCCTATCAGTAAGCATAATAGGTCTAGGGGGGATGAGCTACAAGGAGAAATGAACAAAATCGAACCTCCTAAATTTGATGGTGAGCACAAGAAGGATGAAGATGCAGAGACATGGTTGTTGGGCATGAGAAAGTATTTTCAATTGCATAATTATTCTTCTCATGCAGAAGGTAGAATTTCCATCTATCAACCCAAGGGAAAGGCATCCATGTGGTGGGATCATCTTGTGCAGGTGCAACACATCAAAGAAAAAAGTGTTATTTGGAGGGAATTCAAGAAGTATTTTGAGAAGAAATACTTGACTAAGAGATACTATGACAAGAAAATGAAAGATTTCTTTGAACTCAAGCTTGGGAGTATGACCATTGATGAATATGAGAGAAGGTTTTTAGAACTGTTGAAGTATGTCTCTTTCATCAAGGATGAGACAGTTAAGATTCAAAGGTATTTGAGTGGATTACCATCCTTCATCAGTGAAAAAATACAGTATGATGATCCAAATACATTGGAGGAGACCATAAGGCGATCTAAATGCCTACATGATCAGCAGAAAGCAAGGCCAACTTTCCAGAAAGCTTGAGAAGACAAAAAGAAATTCAAGGTCGATCAGAGGAAGAAGGGATCTAAGCCACCATTCTTCAAAAATAATCCATAGGGACATCAAACTCCAAGAGAGCCCAAAACGATTGAGACAGGGGGTCAAAGGCCAAGGTAGCCACCTATTCAATGCTGGGGTTGTAAAGGGGATCACATGTTTAGAGATTGTCCTCATAGAGGTGAAAAAGGGAGGATTGTTCACAATGTATAGCAAGATGAAACAGTGGAGGGCATGGGCATAAATGTGTCAAGGATCTATGCAGCTCTGGACCACAAGCAAGCAAAGTATCAGTCACATATGATTGAAGTGGAAGGTATGATCAACAACTAAACCATTGTTATTTTAATTGATTCAAGAACTAGTCATAGTTATATAGATCCTAAGATGGTGGAAAGTTTGAATTTTTCAAGAAGCAAGCATGGAAAATCTTTCTTGGTGTAGCTGGCTATAAGAGCCAAAAGAAAAGTTAATGAGAGGATTAAGTAATGTCTTATGGACATGAATGGACTTAACACCAGGGCATATTTGAGAATCTTTCATTTAGGTTCCTATGATTGTCTAATTGAGATGGAATGGTTGGACCAATGTCATGCCATCCTAGACTGTCATAAAAAGACATTTACTTTCTTGGATGAGGAAGGGACCCTAAGGAAAGTGCAGGGAATTCCTAGGGCAGTAACCATCAAAGAAATTTCATCTTTGCAGCTGAAGAAATGTTACAAAAAAGGGTGTCAAATATTTGCAGCACATATGGAAGAGACACATAAAGATAAGGTGTCAAACTTGGAAGATCATGCAGTCCTAGAAGATTTTGAAGATGTGTTCAAGGAGGTACCAGGACTACCCCCAAAGAGAGATATTGATTTTTCTATAAATCTAATGCTTGGAGCAGCTCTAGTGTCAAAGACCACTTACAAAATGAGTACGCCAGAGTTGAAAGAGTTGCAAATGCAGCTTGAAGAACTTTTGAAGAAGGGGTATATACACCCAAGTGTGTCACCTTGGGGTGCCCCAGTCTTTTTTGTGAAGAAGAAAGATGGAAAATTAAGATTTCACATTGATTTCAGACAGTTGAATAAAGTGATTGTTAAGAACATGTATCCTCTGCCAAGGATTGATGATCTTTTTGATCAATTGAAGGATGAAAAGATATTTTCAAAGATAGATCTCAGGTCAAGATACCGTCAAGTAAGGATTAAAGAGGAAGATATCATCAAGACCACCTTCAGGACAAGGTATGGTCCTTATGAGTTCATAGTGGTGCCATTTGGGTTGTCAAATGCACCAGTTGTTTTCATGTGCTTAATGAATGGTGTTTTCCGAGAATATTTAGACAAGTTTGTCATTGTCTTTTTGGATGAAATTATCATATACTCTAAGTCATAAGAAGAGCATGAACATCATTTGAGGATGGTGTTGCAAGTATTAAGGGAGAATTAGTTGTATGCCAAGTTGAGAAAATGCTCATTTTGTAAGAAGCAAATTCATTATTCGGGGCATATCATTTCAAAGGATGGGATAGCAGTGGATCCTGAGAAGATAGAAGCCATTAGAGAATGGTCAGTGCCAAAGAATGTGACAAAGGTCATATCATTCATGGGCCTTGTAGGCTACTATAGGATATTTATTGAAGGATTCTCAAAGATTGCGCACTCAATCACTTCCTTGCAAAGAAAGGGTGTGAAGTTTCAGTGGACATTGGATTGTGAAAATAGTTTCCAACACTTGAAACAATTATTGACAAGTGCTTCAATACTAAGGATTGCAGACCCAAATGAAGACTTCATTGTATGCACAAATGCATGTAAAGAAGGAATTGGTGAAGTCCTTAGTCAAAATGGGTTTGTTATATGTTATGAATCAAGGAAGTTGAAGGAGCATGAAAGAAACTATGCCACTCATGATTTGGAGTTGGCACCATAGTGCATGCTTTGAAGAAATGGAGACACTACCTCATGGGGAAAAGGTTTGAGCCGAGAACAAAACATAATGGTTTGAAATATTTATTTGATCAACCAACTCTAAATGCTAGGCAAAACAGATGGTTAGAATTTCTAAGCGAATATGACTTTGATATAAAGCATATCAAAGGGGAAGAGAACAAAGTGGTTGATGCACTCAACAGAAGAGTTCATGAATTACATGCTACAACCATTAGCATGTACCAATCATATTTGAAAGACATAATTACAGAGGCTACCAAATCAGATTTGCAATACAAGGAATTAGTGGCAAAATTACAACAAGGTATTTTGCTGCAGAAAATTGAAGAATACAAGCTAGATAATGATGAAATTCTCATGTACAAGGGAAAAATTTATGTATCAAATTCTAATGAATTTAAAAATATGATATTGGGAGAAATGCATAATGTACCTTATGCTAGGCACCCGGGATATCAAAAAACTATTGCAGTTGTCAAGAGCCAATATTTTTGGCCAGGCATGAAGAAAGAGGTTGTTGGTTTTATTGCCAAATGTTTGGAATGCCAAAAGGTAAAGGTTGAGCATAGACACCCAGTTGGTTTGCTACAGCCATTACCCATTCCCAAGTGGAAGTGGGAAGTTGCAACCATGGATTTCATTACCAAACTACCGAGAACAAGCAAGCAACATTATTCTATCATGGTAGTGGTGGGTAAACTTACTAAGGCTGCCCATTTTATTCCAGTTAAGCTCACTCACAAGGCAGCCAATGTTGATGATGTTTATATGAGAGAAATTGCTAGATTACATAGCATACCTAAGACAATTGTGTCTGACAGAGATCCAAAATTTACCTCAAAATTTTGGAAGGGGTTATTTAGTGGTTTTGGAACAAATTTGAATTTTAGTACAACTTATCATCCAAAATCAAATGGACAAACAGAGAGGGTGAACCAAGTGATTGAAGATATGTTGAGGATGTATGTGATGGATAAACCATCAAAATGGGAAGACTACCTGCACTTGGTAGAGTTTGCTTATAATAATGGGTACCGAGCATCTCTAAAGATGAGCCCATTTGAGGCACTTTATGGCAGGAAGTGCAACACACCAGTAAGCTGAGATAACCCAGCAGATAGAGCAGTGGTTGGGCCAAATTTTATCAAGGAAATGTAGGATCAAATGATAAAAATAAAATAAAATTTAAAGGTTTCCCAAGACAGACAAAAAATTTATGTTGATAAGGGAAAAACTCACAGGGAATTTAAAGTGGGTGATCATGTATTCTTGAAAGTGAAGGCCAACAAAAGTTCCCTGAAATTGGGAAATTGTTCAAAGTTGGCAGCTCGCTATTGTGGGCCATTTGAAATCCTAGAAAGGATTGGTCCAGTAGCTTATATGATTGCATTGTCTGCATCTATGTTTGTTCATAATGTATTCCATGTATCATTACTCAAGAAATATATACCTGATGCTAATCATGTTTTTGATTGGAATGTGATCCAGGTGGAGAAAGAAGGTTCTTTCCATGTGCATCTGGTGCACATTCTGGACCGAAAAATCAAACAGATCCAGAATCAATCCATATGGATTGTAAAGGTCCAATGGACCTTGTACGATCCTGAGGAAACTACTTGGGAGCATGAGGACGCAATGCAAGCAAAATACCCAAATATTTTTGAGGATTTTTGAAATTTTGTTGTATGTGTGTACATGATGCACTGAGGACAGTGCATAAAATAAGGGGAGGGGATTGTAATATCCCTAGGCTGAACCCAATTGTAAATATAAATATAAATGTACTTAAGTTGGTGATTTGTTTGATATAATTTTGTATGCACATTTCATGGCATAGTGTGTGCATGTATTGCATAGTAAAATGAGGAAGTGTGCACATTCCAGGATACCACGCACAACATTTGAAGTGCACGCGATGTTGAGGCTAGGGAGCCTTTGTGTATATGACATGTTTTATAGGC
This sequence comes from Picea abies, assembly GCA_900067695.1. NCBI lineage: Eukaryota > Viridiplantae > Streptophyta > Pinopsida > Pinales > Pinaceae > Picea > Picea abies. The sequence goes on from CBVK0100286729.1 coordinate 14,474, forward strand.
TAGTGAGCCAGTTATTATAAGCTAGGATGCTTATGTTTTGATTAGGTCGGAGAGCCTAGATGTTAAAGGCCAGTGCGCCTATTTTTGTATATGTCTCATGATTAATATAAAATACATTGTTGCGCGCAGACTGACCATGATAAAAGAGATGGGGGACTAAACTTCACTAGTTAGGGAAAGGGAGGGCCAAAAGTTAAGGAAAAGGGCTAAGCTAGGGAGCTTTAAAAATATATATATTATATTACTATTTCTTAAATCATAAAGTATGGATAATAATTTTATCCTAAGTTCTAAAGTTGGGGACAAGTGGGCCAAAGTAGCTCCTAACATGACAAGTGTCAACTTGGGGACATGCATACATATTGTGGGAACTTAGTTCATTTTCCCATATTTTCCATCATTGAGTCATCCAGTCAATCATCCATGAGCATGCACACATCCATTGAGCTATCCTTTATATCTTCATGATTGTACCTGGATTTGTATCCATAGACATTTTCTATTAGTGTATCTGTTTAGCTTGGGAGTTGGACTAAAGAAGAAAGTTGTCAGGCCCATGGGATATTGAAGAGGCGGGTTGTCATGCCTGTGAGCAATTCTATGGGTGATAGAATTTTTGGGGATTGATTTCCTGAAGGTGTTGAACTGCAACTATAGTGCTCTGAGACTTCTTGTCTGGCCTATTGCTGAAGCCCGGAAAGGAAGTGGGGCAGCCGAAGGCCTGTTGAGTAGAGAAGGAGCACACTTCCTAGGTGGGACAGGCATGTGGGGAATGAGAGACTGTAGGTTTTTAGTTTGAGTTGGCACCTGAGATGGAGTCTTTCATGTTGTCTATGAGCCTTAGCCTGGATAGGAATCCCTTTACCCGGGTGGATTTTAGTCCCAGCTCGGGGGTGACTCATTATTGAGAGTGATGAATAGTGTGGTCTAAGGCTGGGAGGTTCATGGAAGGTCTGCACGCAGTTGGTGACATTATTACCAAGACAAGTGTCAATTGTGTGATAAATTTACATGTTGCATTGTTATTTACGTTCTTATTTTATGGGTTATCATATGTGTGGTTATAACTGTGTTTATTTTTATGGGCATTGCCTATATATACTGCATGTATATGTTTACTGTTATTTTGGTGTGAATACATGTATTTATAGATGCATTTGTATGTTTACATTTTATATATAATGCTTCCACAAGAGTTTTGTATGTGTATATATTAATTGCATGCAGTTTGAAAAATTTATGTGGCATAGCTCAGTTGGATGTTGGGTATGTTATAGTATGTTTCGTAGCGAGAACAATAAGAGTTCTCTGGTGTAGCGTGGCTCGACAAGAGATGGTCAGGGACGTAACACATATACTCTGTGTAATAGAATTAATGGTATGGCTAGATGCCTTTGATTGTTTGTAATTCTGTATACCTGGTCAATGGTGTTGATATTTTTCTATTGGAAGTTATTGTAGTTGTATAATAATATGTATGAATTGAATTGCATGTGTATTGTGTGTATGAGAAGGAGGACCTTGTGTTTTATTGTAATGGATTAAAGGAATAGTATAATCGATTTCGTCTTTTGAATAGAATTTTTAGATATATCGATATGTTTGTGCCTCTTGGGTGCGTAGAAAAGTATTGTTATAGTGTGATACCTATGAAAAAAAAAGGCTTATAGAATAATAATGAAAGATACCCCTAGGAGGAATGGACAATGTGTCCTAAGACATGCATGGGAATGTCTTAGTTCCTGAGAGAGGCCTCTAGGGGGTTCAAAGAGTCTCAACTCCTCTGTGGAATCCCCTTTCTTGGTATAGGTAGTTCGTAGGATGTGAATCTCCACCTAAAATGGTGAAGTAGGAATTCCTTTTGTAGTTTTTTGAAGCAAGGAGAGAGCTCTTCAAGGCATAGTAAGACCTTAGAAAATACTTAGAAGAATTTTTTGAAAGGCTAAGTCCATATATGGACTGATGCTATGTATAAAACCCATGCTTTTCATCCTGAAGGAATCACACTCGTTGGATCGGCTTAGGAAATAGATACCGACCCTTCATCGAAGTAGGATATGATGTATGGAGAGTTGTATTTTGATTCAATGATAGTCGTTGACCCATCGAAGCATGGAGGTAGAATATATACCACTGTTGTATCTAGTTGTCATTATATCAGGGTGAAATACATTGAAAAGAGTTGTTTGGAGTGGACTTTCACAAGGAAATTTCAAGCAGTCATAAATAAAAACTTTGAAGGAGAAAAGATGAGGTTGAGTATAGACCATAGATATGTAATAAGGAAAGTTTAACCTTAGCCTTTGATCATCGGGGTGTCCCACTTGGCAGGTCAAGGTGGAAGAGTGAGACGGTGTTCATTATTGCATCAGCATGTTGACGTGTGTCGATAGTTGATTGGTCGAAGGGATGAGTGTGGGTCTAGCTAGAAAGGAGAGCATGTAGACCATTGATCAAATATCAATCGTTGGTCATGGGAATCATGAAAGCATCTATGTCATCCATCACAGGGGGTTCTTCATAGTGGTTTGGTTCACCAGAATGAAAATAATCTGATGGGAGAACTCAAAGAGGGAATCTGGACCATTGATCTGTCATGAACAGAGGAACTACAAGAGGATATATGGACTGTTAATCTATCATGTTTGGAGGAACTTCAAAAGGAGATATAGATTTTTGATCTCCTAACAAATGGCTTAAGAGGGCAACGTGGATGGTTCCATGTGTCAATAGATGATAATTCATAGGAAGACGAATGATACGTATTAGGTGGTGATGGTGCCACATGTCAAGCAAAGACTGCACCATGTCTCACCCCAGGTGGCAGGCAGTGGAAAAGCCATGTGTTAGGACGGCTAGGAAACTAGCATGTCCTTAGGGGTGATGCATGTCACCAGTTGAATGGTTGATGAGACAGGAGTGGTCCCTGAAGGACCCAAAAACATTTGTAGCATAGACCATGAGTTGGACGATTAGATCTGGACACGATTATATCTTGGTTGTTTGTTGGAGTTTGAATGGTTGGCAAGGTCATGCGTCAGCCAAAAATTTCGATGACGATAAAGGCATCGATACCTACACAACAAGAGTTGTTGATATGTTGTTTGGAGAGAGAGATATTCGTCATTAATTTCCTCGAGATTCCTCCAAGAGAGGTGGATGTCACAATGATGTGAGGATTTCAGCATGGCATCTGATGTGGTTGAGTAGTGAAAGATGTCACTACGTAATTGGCAGATGAGATAAAAGTGGGCCCCATTGGGCAAGGAGGTCCTTTCGACCTTCTTTTTATTTATGGTCATTGGATATACAAGATAGTGAATATGGACTATCGATGTCTAAGGTATCGTCATTGTGGGTAGAAGGATGGAAAGTTAGGAGAATGTCGACGATGAAATAAATCGGTGACACATTGAGAATCGTAGATATCGATGGAGATGGGACGATGAGATCTGGACCATTGATCCAGGCGTAATGGCATTGGGGTGTAAGAGATTGGCCTGATAGGTGTTGGTAAGGAACGTCGAAGACGATGAAAGGATAAGAAGATCTATATTGTTGGTTGGAGTAGGGTGGAGATTCAATATCGATCATTGATCTGTTGTGGGCCCTAGCCTTCTATTCTAGAAGTGAGAAAGGGATGAGCAATTAAATATCACATGATTTGGTGTCGCCAACTTACGCATAGCCGTTAGATGAGCAACTTGAGGTCTGTCAAATTGTGAATGTTAGATGTTAGGGGTGTTAACCCTCGTGCAATTTAGGATTTCTGACACAATTAGAGTCGTAGGATGCTCATCCCAAGGACATAAGGATTTGGCGTAGTCCCAACATGGGATCATCATCAAAACTTTTAGTGTTGGGGTGTTTGAGGCTCCGTGGGAGTAAAACTCAAAAGATGATGAAGATAAGTCAAGAATTGGGCGCGTGAACTTAATGTGACCGATGGAATATGACACATCGGATGGCACAAGTATCAAGAATTCACATGGATTCCATGAGCTAGTGAGGTGGCTTTGGGCTAATGGAGGCCCGAGAATTTTGGAAAACCATAAATTTTGACTTTGAGATCATATTTGGGCATACTTGTAGTCATTGAAAACCTCTTGTCAAGAATCAGACATTGGTGCCCTTAAGAATAGGCCTTGGAATGATTAAGAAAGAGCAAAATTTTACTACCCCATCTCTTAAAAAGGTACTTAGGGGGTTGGGTGTCTTACATTAATGTAATTAGATGGTATATTACTTTATATCTCTACCTAGGAAGAGCACATATCACATCTCATGTAGGTGTTGGAGACTTTGAAAAAGAATTGGTTGTTGCATAACCTTAAGAAATGTGAGTTTGCTTAGTAATCCTTGATGTATTTGGGGTAGGTGATTGGTGGAGGGGAACTCAAGATAAATCCTATGAATATGGAGGCCATCCTCAAGTGGCTAGTTCCTACTAATGTCACTGAAGTTAGGAGAATTTTTGGGAAGTGCAATAGTTGTGGAATTTTATAGTGTCCTTTCCAGTTGTAGCTATGCCACTTCATTCCATAATAACCACTGGTAAGATTCTCCAGTGGGGAGATATTTGGTAAAAGTATTTTGATGAGATGAAATGAAATATCATTCAAGAATCAATCCTTGCATTTCCCAACTTGAAAAATCCTTTCGAAGCGGAGACAAATGCAAGTCGATATACTATGGGAATAGTGTTAACATAGGGAGGTAATTCAATGTGATATCATTCTGAAATGTTTCATGGTGGAGTCTTGAACTACCCTACATATGTTAAGAAACTGTGCCTTAGTTCAAGCTATTAAGAAGTGGAAACACTATCATATGGGTAAGGAAACCAATATCCACATTGATCATTAACCACTGCATTATGTGTAGGCCCATAGTAAGTTTCAACAAATCGAACACTACAAGTGGATGGGGATTTTGTAGTAGTTTCATCTAGTCGTCAAATATAATAAGGGAAACATTAATAAATTGGCAGACCTACTTTCAAGGCCACCCACATCCAATATTATAGCTTTGGGAACTCTTATGCACATGGAGCCTTTTACCCATGATGCATACAAAGAGTCATACATGGAAGATGAGGAATTTAAACAGGTGTTTTGGTAGCTATAGGGCCGCTAAATTCATGTAGAAGAAGGTATCAGTAAGGTTTATTGTCATCTCCAAAATGGATTTCTCTACAAGCTAGATAAGCTCTGTGTTTGTAAAGATGAAAGATTACAACTTATTAGAGAGGCTCAAACGTCCAAGGTTGAAGGAAATTTTGTTGTTGTGAAGACAATTTGCAACTTACAAAGATATGTGTATTGGTCCAGGATACAAGAAGATGTAGCTTGGTTTATTAGAGGATGCATACTTTGTTGTAACAACAAGGTTTATACCATCCCTTACTTGTACCCACTAGACCCAAGGGTAACATCTCCATGGATTTTTTGGGTGGTTTGATAACAACCAAGAAGGGACATGACTATTTGTTTGTGGTAGTTGACAAGTTCAACAAGATGTGCATTATTATGCCTTGTAAAAATACCACCAAAGGATAAGAAGAAACAAACATGTTATTTGAATAGGTCTGGGTGTACTTTAGGATACCGAGGAGCATCACCTCAAAGAGGGATACTAGATCATTTTTTAGTGGCTTTTGGACCAAAATTTGGGAGAAGATGGACACCAAGTTGAAGAGATCTACATTGTTTCACCCACATATAGATGGATGGACATAAGTAGTCAGCAATACATTGGTTCAAATTTTGAGGGGTTACAATAAGAAGCATCCAAATACCCTGGATGAAATTTTGATTTATACTCAACACTCTTATAACAAAGGAGTCCACACTTCTACTGATAATTCCCCTTTTGAAAATTTCTTTGGTTATTTGTCACCTTTGCCCTTGGATTTTGTATAAGGCCAACTAGGAGTGAGGGAAGACATCATAGGAGATGTAATGAAAGTATAATTATTTTTTTTGAATATATTAGGTGGGTCCATTTTCAAGTACAGGAGACATTGAATAAGTCATGAGAAAAGTATGAGGCTTAACATGATTAGCATAGAATTGAGAAAACATCCAAGGTGGGAGATAGAATTTGGTTTCATGTGAACAAAGGAAGGTTATAGGGTCCTCATAAGAATATCAAGGCTCTGTAGTATGGTCCTTTGTATTGGATAAGGTGGGTGATAATACCTACAGACTCAATTTACTCCTGTATATGTGCATTTACTCAATAGTGAATGTGGAAAATATGAAACTGTATGAGCCTTCCATGTTATATTAGGAAACTAAGGAGCATGTCCTAACTCCTACCTACCATAAAGGACTTAGCACAAAAAGCTCAAGTAGATTTGGCAGAAGATATAGTTTTGTAGAAGAAGTCCATAATTGCCAGACAAGGGAATCATGAACTCTGGTAGATAGGGTTGAAATGACAACTTCCATGCAAGGCCAAATGGTACTCTAGGGAGAAGGTAAAGGAAAATTTTTCTTACCTCGTTCAATAAAATATTTGGAGACCAAAAGCCTCCCTATATGGAGAGGTATGATCTGAAATGGATCTAGTATATAATTTATCATCTATCTTGGTAATTTTTGGGTGGTTTGGAGGAATTGGCTTGCAGGGTCCATTTTAGGGGTAGGTCCCAGTTTGGTGATTTAGGGTTTGAAACCTTCCCGAGCCAATTTGAGGCATTAAATGACACTTTTTGGGGTCAAAAATTTTCAAGCATAGCTCCAACCCCTCAATGTTGTTCTACACACTAAAAGCCTTCCAATGGTGAAAAAATTACCTCAATTGGAGTTTGTATGTGTTGACCACCATCATTAGAGACATTTTATGGTCTTAAATGGGCCTCTTAAGGAAACTAATAAAATAATAGTTAAAATAACAAAAAAAAAATCAAAGGGAAATAATAAAACTACTTTCTTTAATTGTATTTTCAACTTATCTCCTTATAGGTTTACTCAAATTTCAAGTGTAGGAACTTGTTGGATGAAAATTTTAATTCCACATCCAACGAGGTCCTACACTTGAATTTTGAGTAAACCTATAAGGAGATAAGAAAAAATACGATTAAAAAAATAGTTTCTTAATTTCCCACCAAAACTATTTACCCTTATGATTGACATCATCATCTTGAATCCTATTGGTTCTTTTGAATTTGAAGTTGATAACACATTTTCTGTTTTGAGGCCCATTTTTTAACTCAAAATACTGTAATGGGTACCCAGTGCATGTCATTTCAACTCCCATTACTCACACATGTGGGGCTAGTCACGTGTGAACTTTCAAGATGATTCTAGAGGGTCCAAAACCCCAAAACTAATTGAGTGTTGAGGCATGGAAAAACCGGCCTAACCCTACCGTTAGACAATTGTTAGGATATGTTAAACATTGAGCTTATAGGAAGAGAAGGAGTTCCCATTTTTTAGTATTATTATTATTCCATAGTTGAGTAGACCATGTAGAAGTGGGATATTAAAGCATAACAAAGGAGGTAGAAGATTTTTTAGTAACAATTAAATCCATGGTGTCCATGACAACTCCAGAGTGAGTGCCCCTTTATTTGTACTTGCATTTTATAACTAAGAAAAAGAGAGCAAAACATAGGCCTCACATTCTAGTTGGGTTTTCTCTCATATTGGATTTCCCAAGTTGCATTTTTTGTTCATTTGTGTAGATGGTGTTTTCATTTTGTGAGATCGGAAGAGCGT
>CBVK0100286730.1:0-22196 GCA_900067695.1 Picea abies
GCTTATCTCTGAGAAGAGATGTGGTGGCTACTGGCCTTTGAACTGTGTTAAAATGAGGCTCAAAGGCCTATATATTATTGAGAAACAATGGAAAACCCTAAACATCCAAAAACCTAACCCTAGGAGATGAAACACCATAATATGGGCCCCGTTGGGGTAAATTGGTACATCAATTTCCCGGGGTCATAACTTTGGCATACTATCTCCATTTGACGCACATGATACATCGTTAGAAAGATCTATCCGAGGAATACACTTCTGACATAGAATATTGAGTCTAGAACGGACTCATATTCATCGGAGCATTCATGCCCAAAAAACGTCGTTTAGGGCCTCAAAACAGCTCTGGAAGTCCAGGACCCGAAGAATTGCTAAAAATAGTAAATTGTGCTACAATTAAGGAAACTAAAAAAATTGAAAGAAAAAATGGTGTGGGTCCAAGTGGAATAGGTGGGTGGCCACCAATATCCACCTGGATCAATCCTCCCCCCTAGGAAGCAATGGTCCCCATTGCGTTGAGTTCCTACATGAGATGAGGAAACTTCTGCTGAAATTGGTCCCTAGTGAGCCACTTGCCCTAGTGAAGGAGTTGGCTTTCTTTGAAAACTCGATATAGCTGGATCCTTTATTGGCGGGTGTTCTTGATATGTGTGTCCATAATTCGATCAGTTGTGGCTTGTTCCATGCAGTCTGGGTTTAACTCTGTTGGTGTGAGTTGTTCTGCCATGTCGGATGTGTCTAGTAGAGGTGGAAAGTAGGGTCAAAGGCGGTCCACATTGAACACTGGGTGCAGACCAAGGAATGGTGGAATACCGAGCTCAAAGGCATTGTCCCCTATAGCCTTGGTGATGGTGTATGGCCCATATCAGAGCAGGCGAATCTTGCGGTAGGGTCCAGCGAGGCGCTCCTTTTGCAAATGTAGCCACACTTTGTCACCCACCTGGAAGTTGTGTGGCACCTGATGTTGATCATGTCGTTGCTTGTACTTAGCATTGGCTCTGTCCAAGATGTCATGAACCTATTGGTGGATGTGCTGAATGTGCTCAATGAAGCTTTTTTCCTTGTCAGCCTCAGACTAGACATGGGTTGAATCTACCCGAGTAGCCGCAAATGGCATGGCTACATCAATGGGACATAGTGGTTGGAATCCCAAGCCCACTTGGAAGGGGTTGTTTCTAGTTGAGCTATGGAGAGATCGGTTATAGCCGTGTTGTACATAGGGGAGGCTCTCATCCCATGTGTGTGGATTCTTTGATTTTTATATGCACAGAATGTGTACAATCATCTAGTTGATGACCTCTATCTAGCCATTAGTTTGCAGATGGAAAGCTGTGGACTTGGTGAGATTGGTGTCCAGAATCGACCAGAGGCCAGACCAAAATGTATTGAGGAACCTACTATCCCTATTTGAGATGATAGACTGTGGGATCCCAAAGTGTACCCACACTCATTCAAAGAAGAGTTTAGCAGTGGCTTCTGCTGTGATATTCTTCTTGCGGGCCATCATAATGGACATCTTCGTGAATCGATCGATGACCAAAAAAACATAGTCATTTCCATGCTTAGTAGAAGGAAGGCCCAACATGTAATCCATAGAGATGGATTCCCAAGGTCGACTGGGGGTAGGAAGCGGAGTATAGAGGCCTTGCTTCTTGATTCTCTATTTGGCAATGGCACAAGAAGCACAGGACTTGATGTACTTCCCGACATCCTGTCAAAGGTTCAGCCAACATAAATACTTTTGCAGTACTGCCATGGTTTTCTCAACCCCGAAATGCTCAGCGAACCGACTGTAGTGCGCCTCCCAAATCATCTTGGCATGCTCGCTTGAAGGAACACAAAGGTGTCCCAGGTGACAAAGCAGTGCATCCTGGAGGTGAAAATTGGGAACTTTCTTACCCTCCAAGAGTGTATTGTATGTGTGGCCGAATTCTGGATCACTTGTGTAGAGAAGTGTCCAATTGGAAGTCTCGTGCCCACAAGAGTTGAGAACAGTGGTTAGCACCATGATGGGTGGTCGACTGAGGCAGTCTGCAACATTATTGGTGCTACCTTTCTTGTACTGAATGTTCAAATGAAACTGTTGCAGGTATGTGGACCACTTCTGATGGCGACCGTTCTGCAACTTCCCTTGTGTTTGTATGAACTGCAGGGGTCAGTGGTCTATGTGGATGACCATTTCCTTTCCCAAAATGTAATGCTTCCATTGTCAACAAGCCTATACAATGGAATACATTTCTTTTTCATAAGTGGGATACTTCCAGACTGTGTCAGAAAGTGTCTCACTATGATATGCCAATGGATGCCCATGTTGAGTAAGGACTGCCCCAATGGCATAGTCAGAGGCATTTGTATCGATATCAAATGGTTGTTGCAAGTCTGGTAATGTGAGCATTGGTGCAGTGTAGAGGTGATGATTCAACTCCCTGAATGCCTTCTTTTGAGATTCATACCAAAAGAATTTTTCTTTAGCTCCTCCCTTGGTGACTTGACTCAAGGGCAAAGTGATATGAGAGAATCCCAACACAAACTTACGGTAGAAATTGTCAAGACCTAAAAAGTTGTGGAGCTCTGTTAGGGTGGTTGGGGCTGGCCAATCCCGAATGACTTGGATCTTTACAGGATCCACATGCACCCCCCGCTCATCAATAATGTATCCCAGATACTGAAACTGGGTCATGACAAAAGTGCATTTCTCCAAATTGGCACACAACTTGTGTTGCCGCAATGTTTGGAGGACTTGTCGGATGTGGTGGAGGTGCTCTTCCCAAGTCTGGTTGAAGATCAGAATTTCATCCAAGTACACCACTAAAAATGACTTGGTGAATGGCCATAGGATGTCATCCATTAGCCTCATGAAGGTTGCAGGGGCATTCGTCAACCCGAATGGCATGACCAACCATTCGAAAAGGACCTCCTTGGATTTGAAGGCAGTCTTCCACACATCAGAGGGTTCGATTGGTACCTGGTGATACCCCGACTTCAAGTCAATCTTGCTGAAATATTTCACCCCCTTGAGTTGGTCCAGAAGGTCATCAATTCGTGGGATCGGGTACCTATTCTGAAAAATGATCTTGCTCAATGCCTGATAGTCAATGCAAACTCTCCAAGTCCCATCCTTCTTCTGCACCAACACAATCGGGCTCCCACAGGGTGATGAACTCGGTCGGATGTGACCTTTATACAACAACTCCTGAATCTGCCTCTTGATTTCGTCATTCTCTAGAACAGAGCGTCGATAGATGGTTCCATTGGGAAACGACGTACTTGGGGTCAGATCGATGGGGTTCTTGACCTGGCAGTGTAGAGGCACCCCTCCATGAAGATGTCCTGGTACTCCTCCACGACCTTATCCATCTGTTGTTTTCGTGCAGTGGGGCCCTATCTGGAGGTCATGGCCATAGTCTTCCTCTTTCCTTGAGGGTGGATCATCAGGAAAACAAATTTCCTAATTTTGGAAATGAGCTTACTGCATTGTTTTACAGTAACCAAAGAGATGGTGGTAGGCAGTGCTATCTCCGGTATCCTGTACAACTTATTTCCCAAGGTGATAATAACAACACGAGGCCTAGACTCATACACATCATGTCACTTCCACAAGTACGGTTGGCCTAATAATACATCAGAAACATCAAGAGGAGCAATGTTACATAATACCTCATCCGTGAAGGGCTTGATGTTGTAGGGAAGGTGACATTGTTGGCTGACGCGGAGGTCCCGTCCTTGGTGCAACCACCCAATGGTGTATGGTTGTGGGTGTGTTGGGATCGACAAACCCAACCGCTTCACGACCTCTATCGAGATGAGGTTCTTCTAGCTCTCGTTGTTGGCAATGAACTGCAATGGGGAACCCTTTACCCACATCTTGGAATGGAAGAGATGCTCCACCTCCTCTGGATATTTTGGTTCCTCCTTCTGGATCTTCATGGTGGCAACGGTGGTGTTGGGATCCGCATCGATAATCTTCTTCCCCCTATCATTCCCCTTGATGGGTTCTGATTCAGATTCTGAGCATGCATCTGATTCAGAAGCCTTCAACTCGGCTACCAGTGACTGCTTGGCCCAACACTCACTTGTGTTGTGAGTGGAGCTCTTATGGAACTCATAGCACTTCCCTGTGTCCTTTTTTGGCTTCGTGGTGTTGTTATTTTCTTGTGGCTTTGGCGGGTTGTCCTGGGCCACCCCGCCTTGGCGTGGTCCTTTGTTTGGGGGTACCTTTCCCTTGCTTCTGATTCGCAGACCCAAAGTCTCACTTTTTCTGTTTGAACTTCTGCTCAATCTTGGTAGCATATTGGTACGCCACACCAAGCGAGGAGATGTCAAGTAAATCCATTTCCTCCTGAATGTATCTGTGAAGACAACTGCGATACTTTAACACCAAAATTTTCTCTGAATCTTTGATACCCAACTTTGTGTGTAGGGTATGAAACATATTCTTCATCTCATGCACATCTTGGTCCCTTTGCTACCGCAGCGTAGTCCATTGTATGTATTTGTCCTCATATCTCCCCATGGGATAATATTGTTCCTTGATGGCATCTCGAAAATAATTCCAAGTGGGTGTGGCCGAGAACAGAGAGGGTTCCCCCTCACCCTGTTGCTCCGAGTAGGTTTCCCACCAATCCTTGACATGGGGGGCAGCTTCTCGGTCGGAAAATTCATGAACCGAAAAATATCCTTGTAACAGATTCAACCATCTATCTACAACATCTGCATCTATTTGGCCCTCAAATATGGGAATTTCAAAGTTTACTTGTACCTTAAAAGGAGTGGTGCCTCCAGAGTGGCTGTTGGATGTCGATGTGCCGCTAGTGGGAATCCGTTGAAGAATCTGGGAAAAGTTGTCCATCATCGCATTCCTTTGTTTCTCGAGGGCCTCCTCGAGCAACATTTTGATAGGATCTCATGCTCCCTCATCTTTCTTTTCTTCTCTGATGGGCGATCGTCGGAGTTTGCGAGGCTGATCTTGCAAAGGTTCAACTAGATCGAGCCCCAACTCCTTATACCCCGTCCTCGTTGGGGACATGCAAAGAAAGATCAAGATCGAGCAGAGCGCTCTGATACCACTGATTCGGGTTTATGTAGGAACACAATGAAATACATAAATACACATAAATGCAAAGTTGCAGCGGAAATAAGACTTCATTTCATTAATAACAAATGACTGAAAAATGCTTACAGACAGAATGGAAATAAACTAGCTAGGGCGTTGGTAGCTTATCTCTGAGAAGAGATGTGGCAGATACTAGCCTCTAAACTTTGTGTTACAATGAGGCTCAAAGGCCTATATATTATTGAGAAACAATGGAAAACCCTAAACATCCAAAAACCTAACCCTAGGAGATGAAACGCCAGAATATGGGCCCCGTTGGGGTAAATTGGTACATCAATTTCCTGGGGTCGTAACTTTGGCATACTATCTCTGTTTGATGCACACAATACATCGTTAGAAATATCTATCTGAGGACTACACTGCTGATAGCAAATATCAAATTCGAAACAAACGCATATTCACTGAAGCATTCATGCACAAAAAACATCGTTTAGGGCCTCAAAACAACTCCGAAAGTTCAGGACCCGAAGAACTGCTAAAAATAGTAAATTGTGCTACAATTAAGGAAACTGAAAAAAATGAAAGAAGCAATGGTGTGGGTCCAAGTGGAATAGGCAGGTGGCCACCAATATCCACCTAGATCATTGAAAGGGTTGAAAACTAGGGGATTTCAATAAGAGAGGATTACTTATTTTCTCCATAATATTGAAGATGCTAGATTGGAAGATGTGGAGCCTTTAAATCTCCCCTCGAACTCGAGAAATTTAAGGACCAGGAGGAGAAAATGGCTAAGAGGCTCAATATATTTCTGGTGTCTAAGCTAATCATGGTTGATCCTAAAAGAATTAGGTCTTGGGTAGAGGTTAGAGGAGACTTTGATCTTCTACCAATTCTCCTTAAAATAGAAAAGGAATGGGGAAACAATTTTATCCCTTTTAAATTTAATGCCCAACGGTTAAAATATGAGGAGTTTACAATTCTTTAAGCTCTCATTGATTTTTTCTCTCATCTAAGCTATTAACCATATTCCACTTATTGCCACCCAATTATAGACCATTCACTTATGTGGGTATAATATGAGTAATATTTCAGTCTTGAAACCCTCCCATACTGGCAAGACATGCATCTAGTGCAACCATGTCAAATTTCAATGACTACAGGAAAATTTTGAGAAAATATCAACATTGGCCCCATTAACTGGTCACTTTGTGGGGTCAACGAGAATCAACACTTATTATAGTAATCAACATTGGTCGTGCACCTATATTTAATTGGTCTTCTCTTTGGTCACCATTTCCTTATCAGTTCTCACATGACCATGTCTTATTTGACCCCTTTTCATGACCTAACCTCGATAAATATTTATGGACTATATCACAAGTTTTTCAAAACACATTAATCCTCGATAGACAAGTACTCGAAAAATTGCACAAGCTTAATCGATTATTTGATATTATCTTTTATTTTTGCTCTCATTTAAGATATTGACCATATTCCACTTATTGGCCACCCAGTTACAGACCATTCGCTTATCATGTGGGTATAATATGAGTAATATTTGAGTCTTGAAATCCTCCCATACCGTCAAGGCATGCATCTAGTGAAACCATGTCAAATTTCAATGTCTACAGGAAAATCTTGAGAAAATTTCAATGTTGTTCACATTAACTATTCACTTTGTGGGATCGATGAGAATCAACACTTATTCTAGTAATCATCACTGGTCATGTGCCTATATCTAATTGGTCTTCTCTTTGGTCACCATTTCCTTCTCAGTTCTCACACGAACATGTCTTCTTTGACCCCTTTTCATGAGATAACCTCGATAAATATTTATGGAATATATCACAAGTTTGTCTAAACACATTAATCCTCGATAGACAAGTACTTGAAAAATTGCACAAGCTTCGTCGATTATTTGATCTTATATTTGATTTTTTCTCTCATCTAAGCTATTGACCATATTCCACTTATTGGCCACCCAGTTACAGACCATTCACTTATGTGGGTATAATATGAGTAATATTTGAGTCTTGAAACCCTCCCATACCATCAAGGCATGCATCTAGTGCAACCATGTCAATTTTCAATGACTACAACAAAAGTTTGAGAAAATTTCAACGTGGCCCCATTAACTAGTCATTTTGCGGGGTCGATGAGAATCAACACTTATTCTAGTAATCGACACTGGTCATGTGCCTATATCTAATTGGTATTCTCTTTGGTCACCTTTTCCTTCTTAGTTCTCACATGACCATGCCTTCTTTGACCCCTTTTCATGACCTAACCTCGATAAATATTTATGGACTATATCACAAGTTTGTCAAAACACATTAATCCTTGATAAACAAGTACTTGAAAAAATGCACAAGCTTCGTCGGTTATTTGATCTTATCTTTGATTTTTTCTCTCATCTAATTTATTGACCATATTCCACTTATTGGCCACCCAATTACAGAACATTCGCTTATCATGTGGGTATAACATGAGTAACCTTTGAGTTTTTAAACCCTCCCATACTGTCAAGGCATGCATCTAGTGCAACCATGTCAAATTTCAATGACTACAGGAAAAGTTTGAGAAAATTTCAACATTGGCCCCATTAACTAGTCACTTTGCGGGGTCAACGAGAATCAACACTTATTATAGTAATCAATACTGGTCATGTGCCTATATCTAATTGGTATTTTATTTGGTCACCTTTTCCTTCTCAGTTCTCACATGGCCATGTCTTCTTTGACCCCTTTTCATGACCTAACCTCGATAAATATTTATGGACTATATCACAAGTTTTTCAAAACACATTAATGGTCGATAGAGAAGTACTCTAAAAATTGCACAAGATTTTTCAGTTATTTGATCTTATATTTCATTTTTTCTCTCATCTAAGCTATTACCATATTCCACTTATTGGCCATCCAGTTACATTCCATTCTCTTATGTGGGTATAATATGAGTAATATTTGATTCTTGAAACCCTCCCATACTGTCAAGGCATGCATCTAGTGCAACCATGTCAAATTTCAATGACTCCATGAAAATTTTGAGAAAATTTCAATGTTGGCCCCATTAACTGGTCACTTTGCAGGGCCGACAAGAATCAACAATGGTCATGTGCCTATATCTAATTGGTATTCTCTTTGGTCACCTTTTCCTTCTCAATTCTCACATGGCCATGTCTTCTTTGACCCCTTTTCATGACCTAACCTCGATAAATATTTATGGACTATATCACAAGTTTGTCAAAATACATTAATGCTCGATAGACAAGTAGTTGAGAAATTGCACAAGCTTCATCGATTATTTGAAATTATCTTTGATTTTTTCTCTCATCTAAGCTATTGACCATATTTCACTTATTGGCCACCCAATTACAGACCATTCTCTTATGTGGGTAGAATATGAGTAATCTTTGAGTCTTGAAACCCTCCCATATCGTCAAGGCATCCATCTAGTACAACCATGTCAAATTTCAATAACTATAGTAAAAGTTTGAGAAAATTTCAACATTGGCCCCATTAACTAGTCACTTTGTGGGCAGACAAGGATCAACACTTATTCTATTAATCAACATTGGTCATGTGTCTATATATAATTGGTATTCTCTTTGGTAACCTTTTCCTTCTTAGTTCTCACACAACCATGTCTTCTTTGACCCCTTTTCATAACCTAAAATTGATAAATATTTATGGACTACATCAGAAGTTTGTCAAAACACATTAATCCTCGATAGACAAGTACTCAAAAAATTGCACAAGCTTCGTCGGTTATTTGATCTTATCTTTTATTTTTTCTCTCATCTATTGACCATATTCCACTTATTGGCCACCCAATTACAAAACATTTGCTTATCATCTGGGTATAATATGAGTAATATTTGAGTATTGAAACCCTCCCATACCATCAAGGCATGCATCTAGTGCAACCATGCCAAATTTCAATGACTACAAGAAAAGTTTGAGAAAATTTCAATGTTGGCCCCATTAACTAGTCACTTTGTAGGGTCGACAAGAATCAACACTTATTATAGTAATCAACACTGGTCATGTGCCTATATCTAATTGGTCTTCTCTTTGGTCAGCTTTTCCTTCTCATTTCTCACACGACCATGTCTTCTTTGACCCCTTTTCATGACCTAACCTCCATTATGAAAATATATTCATTGATTAATTCCGGTGTTTTATAACAATTCATGCACGTGTGCATGAATTCATAATAACCATCTCATTTCGTTTCGATATTTATCTCTATTTCGTCATGCCTCTTTTGATCATTGTTCATGTTTGTATCACCAATTTGATTATTACTCTCATTAATTTAGGTTGGTTTATAGGTTAATTTAGTTTTGTTTTGTTTATAGATTAATTTGGTTTGTAAATATTTGTTGATCAATTGTAAAAAAATTGGAACTTTTCTCGAATAACCTTCCCATAAGTATTCAATTCTTAATATTGATTACAACAAAAATTAACATGTAGCATAGGATATCAAAAAATGAAATAAAACTTAAAAACATGTAATTAACCCACATAAAAAATTATTTAAAGAGAATAATTCATCCAAATTAAAATATCTAGTTACGTACCTCATCCAACTTAACATTTGTATCATTCTTCTTCTGTATCTTCTTCTTGATCATCCAACTCGACATATGTATCAACATCTGGTTCATAAATAATGTTGAAAGGATTGATTATATCATCATCATCATCAATGTCATTTTCGAGCATATCTTCATCGATATCATCATCAATAACTAGCGCATTGTCTCCTATGCCCGATTCATCTTCTCTGTATTCTTCATCTGTCGAACCATATTATTCCTACTCTAGCTCTACATCATCTTCTTCTTCAATATCATCTTCTTCATCTACAGTATACTTTACTTTTCTTCATTTTGGATCATATCTAACAATAAATGACCAATCTGTCTTACCTGGAACCTTTGAGTAAAAGACTTGTTCACATTGACTTGGAAAAACATAGCGATCATTTTCTTTTTCAAAAACCGTTGTTTTAATCATCGGAAATCCATTGGAATGTCGAATAATAGTTCTTTCCTCATCATGTTCATTCATTTGTAACCTATACCATTTGACATCAAACAAAAATAATTTGAAGGAATTAAAGTCACACTCAATTATATCATTCAAAAACCCATAGTGACCTAGAATACTGTAGTTATCCCACTATTAGAATAATTCATACAAATTCTTGAGGACGTCTGTCACTGCTAGAGGAAACATTAGTGACCTGGAATATCATAGTTATCCCACTATCAAAAAATTTCCTGGTTTCATCCAACTGTTTGATGCAAAATTTACGACCATTGCACCACATAGCCTTGTGGTGTTTCAATTGCAATATGTCAAACATGTAAAAGATGCATTGTCAATCAATAATAAACAAATTTATATAACTTGGAAAGTATAATATGAAAAAAACACACCTACAGTCACATTAATCTAATATAAAATAACTGAATAAAATGGGTGAATTTTCTTGCCTTTCCATCTTTCAAACAATATGTTAAATCTATTTCCCTCTGTGTAACATCAGAATATCCATTACAACGAGCTTCTCTAACCAATTCAGACAATACTTTCCATGATAACCTACCCCCATGATGTTGTTTACATATATCAATCCATACCTTCATTCAGTCAAGATTGTTTGCAATGTATAAATGTAGTGCATCCTAATCTTGAGCAACTAACCAATCAAAAAATCACAATTCACCAATTTTAAATATTAGTTATAATCATGGTAAATATTAATAAATGATGAAAGAATAAAGATTAAATGAGTATGATCATATACAAAAAAAAAAAACCGAAAATTTATATTTATTAAAAATATCCACAATTTAATTACCTCTCACTTTCTTCATTGTACCTTTCCCCAACAAATCCTCCCCTTCAAATTTTTTTATGGAGTTCACATCCCAAATGAAATCCACTACATGCATAGCTTGTGACCCTAATTTAGGAAAATATTGACTAATATACACCATGGATTCATATACCATATATCTGTCCACCATAGAACCCTCAAGAACTTCTCTTTGTCTAACCAAATACTTCAATGATTTCAAGTGCCTCTCCACCATCCACATTTACCTTGTGTGTACAGGTCCACACATTTCAATCTCCTCAACTTGGTGTATGAGGTAGTGTTCTTTTGCATTGAAAAATTGATTTCCATACCTCCCCTTCAGGGCTGGCTCAACCTCCTGGTCTAGAATCGTTCTATATTTGAGTCGAAACAACTCCTTAGATTCCTCCTTGGAACTTGAAAACTCTATCACAGGTCCTTTCCTTTTCCGGCGCAGGTTATGTGGTACTCACGAACCCTCTCCTTAGCACTTCCCAAATTTAGCACCAACAACGCTATCTCTTCTTCTCTAGACTCCCTCCTTGATGTGACCATGGACTTTGATCATGGGCCAACTCCCTTCTTGACCCTGTGCTTCAGAACTATCGCAAGATACTTGCTCCTTTTTCCCGATTTCTGAATTGGCAAATCCTCTGGGACCAAATCTAAGGTCCACGTTCCTCTCATGATCAACGATTGTGATCAACTCGCAAGTTTGGACTTCAGGAGTCCTCTCTTCTCCCGACTCTGCTTCGCCCGATTGTGAATCAAAGAAGTGATGATATCTCGCTATGTGTCCTATATAGATGGACGACTAGGATTACTTTGGCTACCCCAGCTCTTCGGGTATTCTCTTCTTCACTTTTCTCCGAAGGGTTCTTCCTCCTAGATGCATGGATTTCTACCACGTTCCCTTCCAGATCCAACGGTCTGGATTTTAAATCACTCTTTGTGACTTCGCAAAGATCCTTGTTTTCTCTCGACAAACTTCCCGAAGTTCTTACTCCTGAACCTATCGATCTTCTGCCATCTGTATCCTACAAATATGAACAATTTCCCTATCCTTGAGTCTTCGACAAGTCCTCGATTCTTTTTCACACTTAGCACAATTCTCCCTTTCCAAACTTAGACTTTTCTCGAACTCTTTCTGCACTCCTTGCAGAGTTCTGCACAGACTCTTCTACAATTTTTCTCGGCTTGAAAACCTCCAAGCTTCCCAGTTCCTCTACGTCCTTATGTGGGATTCTTTTTACCCTCCTGCCAGTCTCTCACTGTTCCTCTTGAGATTATGATATGGACTTACAATCTCCTCGACGCACACCTTGCGCTTGGCTAAGCTTCTCGACAAATTGTCCCTTAGCCTTATAGAAAGGTTTAAGACATCTCCTTTTCTTTGTCGATGCACTCTTGAAAATTTTTCCTTCCTCAGAATGTTCACCAACTATGGGATTCTCCTAAGGATAATAACACTTCCATTCTTTTTTCCCTTGTGCTCATTGACACTAGCTTGATTCCCTCTTGACAGAGTGTTCTAAAGTGTTCAGTAACTCTGTGTTGTCCTTCCTCCCACACAGTCTTTCTTTCCAAGGTACTTAACCACCTTGAAATTTCTCCTTGAGTTTGTGAATTAACCTAGTATTCCCTCTTGGAAGTCTCTCTTCTGGCTCCATTGAATCCAGACATGCACTCCTTGCGTCGACTTACAGATTTTCCACCCTTTGTCATGCACTCCTTGAACTTAGCCTAGAGATCCAGACTTAAATCAACACACTCGCGGATAAAAAATAGTATCTCCATCCCTGCAGACGATTCCTAACATTCATCTACAATTCACAAACATGCAAATGAAATTCATAATGAAACATCCATTACACATAAATGTAAAATAGGAAAACTGTGATTTTCTATTAATGGTGGAATGCCAAATTACAATGTGGAGTTCGGCTACAACTGAGTCTCGACTCTCTCTATTTCTCCTCCTGGTTAACTCTATATTGGATAACTCCTACCATCTTACCTCTACTTTGCAACGATATAGCAATTTATACAAGAGGGGCTCAATGAGCTTCCCTCGCAAGCTAAACTAGTGGTGTCAAATCACCATTCAAAATGCTTATTCGAAAGGGAAAATTACAATTATGGAAATCTACTCCAAATCAGATGTAGATCCCTTCTACCATCAACCACTTAATGGTGACCTTATCTCCAGCTTGTGCGAAGGCACAATTCTACTCCTCCATCTTTTCATCATTAAATTCCTAGATTTCATTTTGGATTCTCGAGGAAAAATGAGAGGGCGGTGCCTCTTGCTTCTTTGAATGCGCACCATGTGTGAAATCCGACTGGCGCGTGATGAGGTGGAGTGATGCTCCTGCATCATACTCCACGGCTAAAAAAATCATGAGCTCCTTCTCATTAGCTTCCCAACGTGGTTGAAATCCTCATGGATCCCAAACTTTCTGTTGGAACTATCTCTCGGCTCCTCTACTTCACTTCTTCTGCTCCCACATCATCCTCGCTTCTCGTGCAGGTTTCCTTTCATCTATATTCTTCGTGCTGACTTCTTTTGTTGCTAAGCTCGCCATCAACTTCTTGATATCCTCAATCACCTTGTCCAAATGCTCCATTGGATGGATCTTCGGTTGTATACTAGCTCGATGCACTTCTTCCTTGTCTCCATTATCTTCTTCGTGTGTGGCCTTAGCTCACCATACTTCTGCAACCTCCACTTATGTAGTCTCCTAACCACAAAAATTATGCTTAGATACCAATTCCCCTGGAAGATCGATTCATGTTAGTCCTTCGGCTGGCTCCTTTCCATCTTTCCCCAGCTGCAACTCCTGCTGGTGTGTCTCCTCTGGCATGGCTAACCCCTGGTAGCCACTTTTTGGTTCCAGACAATCCAACCAATCCTCTAGTGCCTTTAACTCCAATTTACAATGAGTGAGTAAACCAACTGGGTCTTCTTCTGTTGGGATAGATCTTAGTATCTGTTCCTCCTCCTTCACAACAATATCAACTTGTTGTCCTGTTGTTTCATCTGAAACACCTATTCTAGCCTCTCCTCGGTCGCTTGGTATGAATATCTCAACTCCCCCAACAATTAAGATGGTTCTCTGATCCTCCCCTTTGACGGGGTAAGTCTTTAACTTCTCATCGTATTCATTCACACGACTCACTGTTCTGCGTGAATATTCACCTGATTGAGGTCTTCCTTATGCTTCCTCATCCATCAAATTCTCCTAATGTGAACTCTCGACTGAGCTCATCTCTTCTCCCTTTCCCACCTAGAAATCTAGGATGTCTCCTCTGCCCACCTGGAAGTCTATGATATCCATTGATCCCTTCTCATTTCCCACATGGAAATCTATGAGACCCTTGCTAGATCTCTTTTCCTTATGACCGAGGTTTTCAGCATGCCTCAGCCACCTCTCTAACATCTGTTGCTACCTCCTGGACAACAAATTCTGAACATGCCACTTAGTTGTCCTTTTCAAAGGCCACTCATACCTCCAGTGCATCGTTGCCTCCTGTTGCATCTTGAATGATAGCTTCTCCATCTTTGCTCAAATTTCACTGAGCTCCTGGTCCATCTCCGATTCATTTTTCTGTGGGAATACTCTCTCTTGACCGCGCTCATGAATTCCAATGACCATCTGGCTTTATCTACAACCCACCTGGTTGTTTATCATCTAGTGCACGCCTTGCAATAGCTTCAAGAGAGTATCACACTCTATCTTCCTTGCTTACAGAAATCAATTCTATATTAACTCTGATACCACATTGATCGCCATACCTCCCATTCGGGTTTAGATCAACCTCTCGGTCTAGGATCGTTTGATATCTGAGTCAAAGCGACTGCTTAGATTCCTCCTTGGAACCCAAAAACTCTATCACAGGTCCTTCCCTTTTCTGGCACAGGTTATGTGGTACCCGTGGACCGTCTCCTTAGCACTTCCCAAATTTAACGCCACTCCTTGATGTGACCATGGACTTCGACTATGGGATAACTCCCTTCATGACCCCGTGCTTCAAAATTATCGCGATTTTCTTGCTCCTTTTTCCCAATTTTTGAATCGGTGAATCCTTCAGGACCAGATCTACGGTCCACGTTCCTCGTGATCAACGATTTTGATCAAATCACGAGTTTTCACTTTGCGATTTCTCTCTTCTCCCGATTGCGAATCAAGGAAGTGCTTATCTCTTGCCATGAATCCTATCTCGATGGACGTCTAGGATTACTTTGGCTACCCCAACTCTTTGGATATTATCTTCGTCACTTTTCTTTGAATCCTAAAAAATGTGTGGATTTATACCACATTCCCTTCCAATGGTCTGGATTTTAAGTCGCTCTTCATGACTTCACAAAGATCCTTTTTTTCTCTCGACAAAACTCCTGAAGTTCTTATTCCTGAACCTCTCGATCTTCTGCCACTTGTCTCCTCCAACAATAGACAATTTCTCTATCCTCAGGACTTCAACAAGTCCTCAACTCTTCTTCACACTTAATGCAATTCTCCCTTTTGGGACTTAGACTGTTCTCAAACTCTTTTTGCACTCCTTGAAGAGTTCAACATAGACTCTTTTGCGATTTTTATCGGATTGAAAACCTCCAAGGTTCCCAGTTCCTCTACGTCCTTCCATGGGCTTCTTTTTATCCTCCCAATAGTCTATCTCTCTTCCTCATGAGCTTATGAGATGGACTTATAGTCTCCTCGATGCACACCTTGCACTTGGCTAAGCTTCTCAACGAATTTTCCCTTAGCCTTATAGAAAGGTTTAAGGCATCTCCTTTCCTTTTTTGATGCACTCTTGCAAAGCTTTCCTTCCTCAGAATGTTCAACAATTCTGGCATTCTCCTAAGCATAATAACACTTCCAGTCATTTTTCTCTTGTGAACGCTTACACTAGCTTGATGCCCTCCTGGAAGAGTGTTCCATAGTGTTCAGTAACTCTACGTTGTGCTTCCTCCCACATAGTATTTCTTTCCAAGGTAATTAACCACCTTGAAATTTCTTCCTGAGTCTATGAATTAACCTGGTATGCCCTCCTGGAAGTCTCTCTTATGGCTCCACTAAATCCAGACATGCACTCCTTGCGTCAGCTTACATAGTTTCCTCCCTCTGTTGCTCACTGCTTGCACTTAGCCTAGAGATCCAGACTTAAATCAACACACTCGCAGACATAAAACTATATCTCTATCCCTGTAGAGTATTTCTAGCATTCATCTACAATTCATAAACATGCAAATGACATTCATAACTATTGTAGGAAAATCTCCCTGTGGACAAGTAGATCCCCTCTTGAGAGCTAGACCCTTAACTCTAAGACAGAAGGTGATTAACATTGACACTAACTTCCTTTTAGATCTAATCAAGCTGATGAACAAAAGAGGAGGAAAGCATGTACCTTATGAACGTTGTTTGTCCCTGCAAGGTCCAGGATGTACTTCGATCTTGAGCTCCTTGGTAGATCTTGCAAGACAAACAAAAGTACCAAAAAATTCCTACTCTACTAAGATTAGCTAAAACATAGATCCATCTACTGCAGACAAACTTATATAGAACGAGTACAAGTTTGAAAGAAACAGGCCAACCATTGATTATATTGATGAGAACAAAGTGTTACTTACAACCATGGATGTAGTGCAACAACTTCATCAAGTTCTCCTTGTACAAACCCTTGCTTAAACAATCCACACACAGAATGTTGATGCTCCAAATGACATCTTCCTCATAAGATCATAAGTTAGATGCTTCACAATTCTTTCCATCTCCCTTCAATACCACTCATGAGATCATAAGTTTGGTATAATTCTCAATCGCCATTCCCCCTTCCTCCATGGAAATCCCTCATTATATAAGATTTGGAGACTTAACCACCATGGAGAGGATCTCTCATCAGATCCACTAAGAAATGGATCTCTCAGATATTTAGGGAGAAAATATCTCTTAAGGATTTTGGGGAGGAAATATCTCTCAAGGATTTTAAGGAGGAAATATTTCAACCATACTTGAGATCCTCCACCTTCCCTAAAAAATAGGAAACCAAATGTGAAGTGGATTCTCACACTTAATTACTTTCTTTTTCATGAATATTAATAATAATTCATGTGCACTTGATTCTCACACTTAATCAATTCCTTTTCCATGAATATTAATAATAATTCATGTGTACTTGGTATTTTGGCCTTCATGTAATATATCCCTCCTCCACATTGACTAGGGATTGTGACATAGGTTATTCCATGGTGTCAATGTGTATGCGACACTTATATGACACTTTACGACACTTAGGGTGAGGTACCTAGGTGTGAAAATTTCATGTGTAACAGAATGCCCCCTAAAGTGTGAGGTCAGAAGAGAGAATGATGGCCGAAACACTTTACAAATATTTAAAGCAAGGGTGTGGACTCAAAGAACTTGGTAGAAGCTTCACACAAACATCCAACAAATATTATGACATGTTTCAAACCCAAGGCAGGCATACCTATGCTTGAGTGATAAATACTTGCAAGATATGGCTGCCATAAAATACACTGCGGATCCATAATTATATTGATAAAAGGTATAGCCACTGAATATACACTGTGGATCTATACTCCCATGACCTAAACCATTCGTAGCCATGAAGAATACACAGTGGATCTACGAGATGACAAAACATAGCCATGACCAATACAAAGTGGATCTATGTAATAGTATATGTGTCATTGTTCAAGAGAAACTCTGTCGCAACCTGGGCAAAGTACATATTAGAGTGATCACTCAACCCAGGGTCTTCTTACCAATTCCGATGTAGTATGAATATAACCATGTGAATAGATGTCCTGATGTTGAACATGGCAGAAACCACTTGATTACCAGTCAATGATGTAAACCGTTAACAAGCATGAGGGAGATCACCATCGATGTCAATGATTCCCAAGGTACTCTAGTACATTCCAACAAATGTGAATGGATGAGTTGAAGTCGAACATCCGTGGAATCATCCGATCAGAGTTCAATGATGTAAACCCACTGTTAGACACGAGGAGGCCTACCATTGAGGCATGCAGGTCCCAAGGTACTAACTGGTTTTTAAGTCTAGTTCCTAGATAATGTGTTGAAGTTGGTAGGAATAGACTCGTCGAAGGAGGGCCTTGATGTATCCCCCATCAATGACACAAAATGAACACAGAGATGTAATTAGTAGATCAAATGAACATGGACTGACACAAGTATTGAAACAAGATATTTGTGATGGTTGAATCTCGAGGCAGATACTTCCCTTGAACACTGAGGCACAAAAACAGAAACATGACATGGACCAAAACACGATGATACAGTGGATACTGTAACTTTCCTCGGGTGACCCAAAGGAGTAAGAAAAACTCAGAGGATTGGTTTAGTGCAGAGGTTCAGTGGATTAATATGTGTGCAAAGAAAAAGTGTCGTGTTCAAGGGCAACTCTAAGAGTTACTGGTAATGTTCTCAAAAACTGCTTGGCTTGCTTCCTTAAATTTTTCCCCCATCCAGATAGACAAGTACCTCTTTTTAATTTAACGAGCTCGAGGAGGGTAACACATGCTTGATATAACTCACCTTCAGTAAGTTCCTCTTCCTTTGTTTAACCAACTAGAAGAAGTAAGGGTTTGATCCCGCATGGGCCTGTCGATGTTTGTTTAACGAGTCCAAAGATAAAAACTTGAAGGTTTTTCATGATTATAGAGTCTGGAAAAAAACTTAAAAGAGAACTCTCTCAGTTCGTTTTTCGTCAAGTAGTATAATGAGACCGAAAAAGAGATAAAATATCGCTCAACAGACGTTTTCTTCAAATACTTTAACGAGCGTGTAAAGAACAAGGTCGCTCGGCAATCTTTTCATGTTTAGAGAGTCTGAAAAGAACTTAAAGATGACTCCAATGTTGTCCTTTTTCATGTATCCATACAGGTCCGAAACAGATATAAAAGTTTACCCGGATGCATTCTCATGTATTTACGAGCACGAGAAAGAACAAATACTAAGCTCAGTATGCCCCCAGCTTGAAAAGCTAGTGGCTTAACTCTAGAATGATCATCAAAGGCTGGAGACATGCCCTCCAAGATTCAATTCATTCCCCAACTTTGAGGTTGTCACCAAGTTCTCTACTAGATGAGAAAAAAGAGAAGGGTGGATGAAAAGAAGGTTCAAGAGAGGTGACTATTTCATTTTTTAACGAGCTTGACACAGGAAAAGAACTATGCTTAGGGTTTTGGGTTCAATCCCCAGATTGTTGTTTCATTTTTTAACGAGCTTGCTACATAGAGGAAAACTATGCTTAAGGCCTTTGTTTCATTTTTTAACGAGCTTGCCACAGAGAAGAGAAACTATGATCGTACACCCTTCTTGATCATGGATTCCAAAAGGATAATTCTCTGGAAGGACACCATGTCAAGGGACAAAAATCGTTCATGGCTTCCAAGAGATCTTCACTGGATGGAAGATAATCACTCTGGAAGGAACACATGTCGAGGGTCGCAACAAAGGTAAGGAGATCAAGCTCCAATAACCCTACTGAAGAAATCACCATGTCAACTACCAGATCCAAATCATCGGAAGTTGAAGTCATTGGAGACAATGCCACATAATTAACATGCGGTGGGAGCGATACTGTCTGCATATGAGAACCATTTAGGGAGTTAATCCAGTTAGGACCGATGAATGAAAGTTGATTAATAGTCACAATTCTTCCATCGTGAGGGAAATATATCACGCAGAAAAGAGTGGATACAATATATTTCATAACATAGACATAATCATGCCGAAGGAGTAAAGCGAAATCCAAGGGGTCTCGGACTACCATGACATCAATAAAGACAATTTTCCCTCACAAAGTTATGAGAAAGTGAGGAAGGGTCCCTAAAGGTTGACTAGTTCTTCTGTTAAAAGATAACAGATTCTGTGTAACCGGCGCAAGCTTTGGACAACCCAAAGCGTACCAAGCAACAGAAGACAAAATACTAACGGATGCACCTTCATCTATCAACGTTTGAGGAACGTCCCGACCACAAACCTGTACTGTAATATGGAAAGGAATGTGAGAGGGAAGACGCGATCTAGTTAGCGCACTCCAATAAAAAGGGATGGTCTCATTACTTGGAGGGGGTTTCAAGGGAGAAGGAGGAATGCCCCCTAGCACAATAGATTCTGTATCAACGAGAAAAACATGGGCAGTATCGGGTTTACTCTCTAGAGGGAGAGTAGGATCGACTGATGATTGGATCGAATCAACCACGCAGGCACTCTTCAGATGAAGGGTGGGATTGACCGAGGAAGGGACTAGATCAGTCACTTTGACGCTCCTCAATGGAAGAGTGGGATTGATTGATGATGTAACCGGAGAAACCACTTTGGCACTCTTCAGATGAAGGGTGGGACTAACCAAGGAAGGGACTTTACTTTGTCACTTATCAAGGGAGGAGTGGGATTGACCGATGGCGGAATCGAATTGACCACTTTGGTTTCATTCTCCAAGGGGAGAATGGGGTTGATGGGTGGAAACAGATTGATCGCTTTGGTGTCACTCTCTAACGGGAGAGTGGGATTGACTGAGGATAAAAACGGATCGACCACTTGGGTTACACTCTTTTGATGAAGAGTGGGGCTGATCGTTGACGAAACTGGATCAAATACTTGGGTTTGTGGTTCAAACGAGGAGGAAACTAGATTGAACATTTGATCAACGGGACTGACCGTGGATGGAACCGGATTGACCAGTCCATTAACTAATGATGGGTCGGGGGAAATATAATGATAACCTTTGACGTTGATTTTTTTCCAAAAGAGAAGAAGCCTCGTCCATACGAGGACAAAGGTGAGAGTAATGATCGCCTTTATATAACATGCAAGGGAACTTGACAGTTTTCTTCTTCTTACTAACCTTAACATCACTAGTTGACGGGGTATCATCGGCATGACTGGCAGAGGTCAATGACATGGAGGACCACATTTCTAAGACCTTGCGAATACCAGGGAAATACCTCAGAAAATGGTCACCCTTACAAAGACTGCAAGGGAATTTGGGTTTCAGATTCGTCATTTTAATCTTGTTGACCTCATCAACACTCTGATTACTATTAACAGTAGCTGGTTGCTTGGATCCAACATCTGATGTTTTTGGGGCCTTGGTATTTTTTGGGCTTTTCTTCTTCTTCTCTTTCTGTTTATTCTTCTTCTGATCAACCTGGCTACTTGCTTTAGAGCTTTCACGAGGCCAAAGAAGGAGAAATAGAAGGAGACTTAATGGGAAAAGAAGGCGAAAAGTCGACATGAGGTTGATGTGTGGATGGCATACTGACATCTAAAGTATTAGGTGTAGTTGAAACATTGGGAGGATTCAAGATCACCGGAGTGGGGAACAACCAAACTGGTAATCCGATGGTGAGTCCTGGAAGACTCAATGTGGCAATATATGGAGGACCAAAGTTTCCAAAAGAAGGAAAGGTGTAATTTTCCCTGGGACAAGGGATTCCTCCATTGGTACTCTCGGGATTTGATGCCATTAACACTAACTCGAACTAAGGTCTACTAAGTAACACAACCAACACACGCTATACAAAACCTTCCCAGAATGAAAACACTAGTTGGTGATGAAATCCAACGTCACGAGATCAAAATAGGGAGAGGCAGAGGTAGAGCAGGTGGATCAGTTACATTGGAGACCTTCTTAATGGAATTACACCTTGGTGCAAGCTTCCACGCAGTAATTGTGGATTTACCCTCCAAGGAGACTAAGTGAGTTTGGCCAATGTCTGTTCCAGGTACAATGAGACTTCCCTTCACTGTCACCTTATGTAAGACCTTAAAGATTGTGGCTACTAAGGTCACCAGCTCACAGTCAGCCCCTGGGCGGGTACAATCGACAGTCCAATCCAAAAGTAAGGGTAGGGTATCTAGCCCGAAATCGACTCGAGAGGCTCCCACACATAATTGTGGGTATACCCTCAAGTGACCCCCAATATACGATCTGACCACTACAAATAGTTGGGCCATGAAGGGATAATCTCTGTAACTCATCTGAATGTGAACTCGTGCATAACCCCTATGTGAGAGGGGGATCCCATAAAGCCTATATGACAAATGGATTTCACTCTCCCTGTTGCTATTCTTCCATAGTTCCGAACAAACTTGCGGTAGTAACCTGTCAAACCCAAAAATCCTCTAAGAGTCTTTAATGTTTTTGGAATTGGCCAGTCCATCATGGCCTTAATCTTGTTAGGGTCTACCTTAACACCTTCATGAGATACAAT
>CBVK0100286731.1:0-22196 GCA_900067695.1 Picea abies
CTCCAACTTCTCATGGCCATAACTCTCTAATCGTGAGGAATTATGTGACATTCCACATACCACCGGAAATAAAATGACAAGCACTATCCATCTAGGATATTTTCCCTGACAAAATCACTTTCCTTCATCTCATTATTCCACAATTAAGCATGGGTTATCTTACTCCACAAAGCGTCTTCTCGTGAGGGCTTTCACCATAATGGGACCACTTTGGAGTTCATCCATATTTACTTCTTATCAACAATGAAAAAATAATAATGAGTCATATTTACATCAAAAAATATTGGGTCCATTACCCAAACCTTTGTGCTACGGGTCTTTCTTCAATGGTTGACATCAATGAGAACCAACCTTAATCAACAAAGTGTAATGCTGAGTTGTAACTGAAGTCTTAAGTCTAGTTCTATTTTAGAAATAAAGTGTAATGCTGAGTTGTAATTGAAGTCTCAAGTCTAGTTCTATTTTAGAACTAAAGTGTAATGCTAAGTTGTAACTGAAGTCTCAAGTCTAGTTCTATTTTAGAACTAAAGTGTAATATTGAGTTGTAACTGAAGTCTCAACTCTAGTTCTATTTTCGAACTAGAGTATACCAGTTTCAAAGTCTAGTTCTAAGTTTGAGATAAAGTATGAAGCTGAGTTATGATTAAAGCATGCAAACAAGTTACTATTTCGAGCCTCTCCTCTTCTCCTCTTTGGCCTATATAAGCATAGGTCGACCCCTCTCTTCAACACAGTTTTGATATGCAGGTTAAGGGAGAAGCAATAGAGGATCATATCAATGATAAAGAGGAAACATACCAAAGAAGCAAATCAGTGTTGTATATCAACAATAGAGGCTGCATATCATAGGTGTATATCAGAAGCATATTAGTGTTGTATATCATCAATAGAGTCAACATATCATAGGTGTATTTCAGCAAGGTCTCTTAGGTCTTTGTCAAGTTAGAGTCATCTTGGCAAGATCTTTAAGAGAAGAACATTCATGGTGGATATTTGTAAGTGATCTTACATTATTAATGCAATAAAGGAATATCATTTGCTCAGGTTTTTATCCCTGTACAGGGTTTCCCCAGGGTATATGTGTTGTTGATGTGCATGCTCACTTATCTACATAGTTATTGTTATTCTGTTATGATTTGTTATTGTTGAAGTGTATTAAGATGGAATCAAAGTGTTGAAGAAAATAAAAGAATTAATCTGCATAAGAAATCAAGCTCATAATTTAACAATAAGGAGAGTCCAAAAGAGAGAACGGGTTTAGAAGGGAGAGCCATAGAGCTAGTGGGAAACAAGAAGAGGGTAAATGATTACTTGCGATTATTTAGAATTTTGTTTCTGTGCTCGAAAAGAATTAAGAGAAGCTTTCCAATATCACCATAGTTGTGTTGAGTTAATAGGTTAGGAAGGTTGGTAGTGTGACAAATATTTTGAAAATGAGATTTAATTTGGGTATGGGCTAGACAAGCTAAGAGAAAGTTCTTTTCATCTTCAACCTTCTTAGTGTCACAAAGGTGAAACACTCTTTCATCTCATTACATTTTAGGAATTGACCAATGCCCAATTACACAATGGAGCTCATGAGAATTTGTTCTTATCTTAGGAATGCTTATTTTTTTCTTTACACTTTCAAAATAGATATATAATTTTGATCTTCTAGATTAGGGTTGATTACATCCTTATAATACCTTAATTTTATTTTTTCCTCCAACTCTTTATCACACCACATTTTCTCTTTAAATTTTGATTTGATGAGATTTTTAATAGTATCTTTACTTTGAAAAATGGTGTCTTCCATGATTCCCCAATAGATTAGCCAAGACCGAGCATCTTTATGCCATCCTCTCTTGAGTCGATAGTGGTTACGAATCAAATTTGAAGCAATTTTAGGAAGCCTCTTGTCTTCCATGTTGTTTAACTTGTTCTTATACATTGGTATCTAGTCATATCCGTGATCTCAATGGGGGAGAGGCTTGTTTCTAAGAGGAGGATGGGATAGGGCGTATTTCCTTTAATTTTGAGATTATAGGTTATACAATTTTTTTGTATTTGCTCTATCTTTCTCCAGGATTCACGAGAGATACTACAACCCTAGAATTCACATCCATAAAGAATATCAGGTGTAATAAGATTCTCAAAGAGGAGTTTCTTCTCATCCCAACTCCAAATATTTGCTAATTTACAATTGTTTTCAAGCCCATAATAATATTTTCATCCCCCAATAATCCTTTTCTCAATGCTATGGAATATGGAGGATACAACTGGGGTGCCAAGGATGAGAGAAGCTACAACTAGGGAGTTGTGTGAACACATGCCCTGCTCACACATCAGACATCAGGCAGTTTCGTGGGTTTAAACATTAATCTACATGAATTTGGTGGATTTGGTGCATTAATTCATATGAACTTGGAAGATGGGAAGGACAAGGAGGTGTGTGTGGGATTTAATTGTTACTTAAGGCTTGTACAAGCTACTTCACTTACCAACACCCCTATTTCATCATGACTCCAACCAATTTCAAATCTATCATTCCAACATGTGGGATATCCAAGCCATTGTTCAACATCATGGCTCCGAGTGGAAATGACGTTTCACTAGGATAATGTTCAATCACAGAGTTGTTGTGACCCTGAGGTTTCTTGATATGATAAAGGTGGAGGTCATACCTCCCCATCACAGAGAAATTTATTTAAATATCTACGCGACTTATTACTTTCTTTGGGATTTATCCATTTTTCAGTTATACTCTATCATACTGCCTGATGTTATGTTTCCTAGAAGTGGTTACATTAAAAGTTATCACCGAGGTAGGAGGACCCTTCTGGACTGCTCCACATATCATAATTTTAGTCTAGAACCCAACAATCCATGAGTGCAGCTAGACGCCAGAGCCACCGCACAGGAATACTAGGAACAAATCCCTAATCACATCGAGGAGGAGATAGTAGATCTCAAAGAATAAATCTGTTTGGACCAAGACAACATCCACGAGTGGGAAATCGAGGTTGAAATAAGCAACTGAGGACTTGAAATGGGAAGATCTAGGGTGAGGGACACAAAATATTGGAAAACAGTGGGCCTATATTGGCACATTAAAACCTTCGTGGGCAAGGTTCTACGAGACAAAAACAAGGACCATGAGGACATCCTCATGCAATTAGCTGAGGTGAAGCAACAACTCTAGGAAATCAAAGTCAGACTCTCAACTCACACCCAACAAAACAATGCTTTGGTTAATGGTGACCCCATGCCCCAACATCAGGAGCACTCTGCTAGAGCATGTGGCCTTTCTCCATACTAATTTCTAGTATGCTTAGAATTTTGAATATATGTTATGAGATTAATCGATAAATGCAGACATAAACAGATCTTCCTAGATCCACCTGGAACTATAACAAAACATAACAAAATATGATGCTTTCCCTAAGATCTAACTATTGAGTTTACTAGTTAACAAGAGATAGACAACATATCGTTTAAATGTCGTTTCCTCTTGCCATTGTTATCCTAGATCCAATCTGGTGCTCATGTGATATTGAATCTACAAGGGAACACAAGCCAACCAAAGTGAAAGAAATATAATATACTCAACAAGAACCTATGTATGTGCTCAAGGAATCATAAAATAAAACAATGCAAGTTTTATGGGAAAAAAACATATCACTGTATCATATTAAAATGAAAGTAGAGATTACAACCAAAGCCTTGATGTCGCAAGGTCCCCTTTCGATGGAACTTTTCTCCAACACACACACTTGATTCAATCTTGAATGAAGAAGATACACAATGACTTGATGAATTGAAATGAGGCTCTCAAGCATAATCTCATGCAGAACTCTCCATACAATTATTAGCCTATTCAACCTTAGCCTTTTCCATGAGAGATCCCTCTTTATATAATGTGAAGGAGAGATGGTTGAAGAGATTAGGATGATCCCACCAAATCAGAGAAACAAGTAAGATCCAAAACATTCGGAGGCCACCTCATCGTCTAGAACATTCGTGAAATTTGACCTTTTCTCAGCTTTTGGCATCGTCGCACCCTAGGTATAGTGCAGCCTGTGGAGAAATCACAGTCCATCTCTAGAGCATGATGCGACGATCAGGGATCGTCACACCCCTTTCATTTTGCAAGGTGCGATGACCTTCCTTAATATGGTTTTTTAGAAGAGAAAACCAATCACTTTCCTCATGGAGAAAGGCTCTTTTTATGAACACATGTTATCAGTGATCACTGGGGTGACCAAAATAATGTGTAACATAATGCCCCCTAAATTATGAAGATGGAACTCGTGAAAGCCAAAATACTTTGTAGAATGTGTGTGTCGAACAAGGAGCGTATCGATCGGGAACCTGCAAACAGTCAAGTATCAACATAATAATATACCATTGCCCGAGGTAGGCATTCCCATACTTAGATTACAAAATTTCAAGTGAGTCATGGACACTAAATATACACTGTGGATCCATGTCATTGTGAATCGGCATAGTCACCAGGAATACATTGTGGATCTATGCTCTAAAATGACTCAAATTCAGACATAGCCACGAGACATACAAAGTGGATCTATGTGTCAATACAAATCATGAATACTTTGTCGTAACCTGGACCAGAATAGTATGATCCAGGGTCTTCATTTCCATTGTCCCTAAGTACGAATCTAACCATGTGATTACAAGTGCTGAAGTCAAACATGGTAGAAACCACTTGATTACCGGTCAATGATGAGAATCATTAACAAGTGTGAGGGAAATCACCATTGATGTCAATGACTCCTAAGGTACCATAGTACAATCCAACGGATGTGAATAAATGAGTTTAAGTCGAACACTCGATGGAATATCCTAATCATGGGTCAATGATGTGAATCCGTTGTTGGAAGTGAAGAGACCTGCCATTGAGGCATGCAAGCTCTAAGGTACTAAATGATTTCTAAGTATTGTTCCTGGATAATGAGTTGAAGTCGACAGGAAAAGACTCGTCAGAGGAGGGCCTTAATGTATCCCCCATCACTGACATGGAATAAGTAACAGATTTGAGGTAGATCAGAGTACGAAGTGATTCAAAATTGACTCCGGGAAGGTCGACATGGTAGAAGATTTATAATTGCAAATGGCTGACTCAATAGAAGACTTGTTTAGGTTGGACTTCTCTTGAACATATGAATGACACGACAATGGTCTTGGCAGCATTGACTCAAGGAGGACCCAACATATGATCAAATGAGAGACAAAGAGATTTTCCAACCCGGATACAATGATGAAAGGGGATGTCATGTTCAAGAGTGACTGTTACTGCCACTAACACAAATACATAGACACATTTCTTTCCCAATTCCCCCCCACCACTTCTAGCGAATACCTCTTTATTTTTACACAAGATTGAGGAGGATAACATATGTTTGTTGATGTAATCTCATCCTTTAGATGAGTCCCTCGGAGTATGTTTAACGAACCCTAAGAAGGAGTGGTTCGACCCCATATGGGTCTTTCGGTGTTTGTTTAATGAGTCCAAAGAGAGAAAACTCGGGGGGTTTTCATGTTTGGAGAGTCTGAAAAACACTTAAAGAGAACTCCATCAGTTCCTTTTTCGTAAATTAATCCGATGATATTGAAAAAGTGACAACCTACTGCCTATCAAATGTTTTCTTCAAATACTTTTATGAGCATGAAAAGAACAAGGTCGCTCAACAATCTTTTCATTTTTATGGAGCATGAAAAGATCTTAAAGGATACTCCATAGACATCATTTTTCGTGTTACCATTACAATTTTGAAAAAAATGACAAAAGACTACTTGATTACATTCTCATGGTTTCACGAGCGTGAGAAAGAATCAAGACTTGCTTGGAGTTTTTCCTTAAAAACCCTAAAAGAATATGTGACAAATGTACAAAAACAAACCAAAAAGCAGATCCTTGTTTCAAGGTTTCACTCCTAGAATTTTTATCTACAAAAATCAACCACTTGTAAAGTTGTTAGGACTTTAGGGTTTAGATGAA
The DNA here is from genome assembly GCA_900067695.1 of Picea abies. Classification (NCBI taxonomy): domain Eukaryota; kingdom Viridiplantae; phylum Streptophyta; class Pinopsida; order Pinales; family Pinaceae; genus Picea; species Picea abies. The sequence continues at coordinate 5,999 of CBVK0100286731.1, forward strand.
ACATATAAAATAATATAAAATACAAATGAAAAAGTGAAAAATCAATAAAAATGGGTAAAAACAACATTTCACTATTTTATTTGTCATTTCACCCAAACCTTGCTCCAAACCCCCCTTTACCTTGATTTTCAACTGCGGATTGTGGAGGGCATGGCTGATCATTCGGAGAATCGTCTCCACAGAAAATGTAATATTTATTTCTTTTATCTTTCCATGGATTAAAATTTGTTTTTCATTTAAAAATATACTTTTGGATTAATTTTTTTAGGGGTACCCATGCACGGAGGTCATCGCAGATGCTCTATATCGGTTCCTATGACGATCTAAGATCACTGCAGGAGTCTCTATAGATAGCCTACGATGACTCCACACTGTGCAGATGCCTAGGCCTACGACATGCGCAACCTCAAAAGTTTTTAAAGTTGAATTTTCCAATATAAATTCTCCAGGGAAGAAAATTATGATGCTAATCTGCTTTTATTGTTCCTTGACAAGTCTTCCACGGTTAAAATGTTGGAATGGAGTGAAAGAGAGCACAAGGAGGAAGACTATTTTTCCAGGAATGACTCGGGAACGGTGATGGCCCTTCGGTAGTGTGGGTTGTTGAAATTCTTTAAGATCCAGGGTATGAGGGCCCAACTGAGACTACTCGAGTACCTAGTTAACATGTGGGATGTGAACGAGTAGGAGTTTCATGTGGGTGATTACACTCTTACCATAGATATCAAGGATATCTATTTCTTAACAAGACTACCTCACTATGGATTTCGAATAACACTTACATGTAGCAGAGGTGGCGGTAAGCCTATGAACCACTACATCAGTGAAAATTGTGTGTCGGGTACCCAGAAACATAGCAGTAAAGTTGCTATAAGAGATGTTCGAGACTTGTCTCTATGGACCATACTCTATACCATCACATGCATGGTAGGGAGCACAACTTCCCATATGGATCTTTAGAGCTATTTTCAGTATGCATTGGAGTGCATGGAGCCCAGAGTCTTCAACTGGTGTGAAGGGGTTCTTAAAAGAATGAAAAAACAACTAACCAAGTACAGGAGTGGTGGATTGAAACAGTTCAGATACGGGTCAATTTTGGTATCCTTCTTCCTAGAGAGGGTCCCAGTTTTTCGCTTACATGTAGAGTGGGGTATATCTGCCCCACAAGATCCAAGAATGAAGAGGTGGGTCAACCTCATGGCACGACATGCAGTCGGTCCCATCGTTAGATATAACGATGTCTTTTTCGACTGGTTGAGAACTCATATGCTCATGGTTGACGATTATGCATATGTCGAGATAGAATTCTGTGGAGATCTAGACCTATCTCTTCCTGAGGGTTCCTAATGGGGGGACATAGGTAAGAAGGAAAATTTTCTTATATCGTGTTTTTGTTATTTTCAATATATAAAATATTTTTTATGTTGTTTTATCCGATGACTAATCAAACGCTCTTCGATGATGCAAATGTGGGACCTTATCGTCCCCCAGGTTCATCCCCTATCCAGAGACAAGGGGAGAGAGGTGACGTAGCAGGAGTAACTTTTGTTGACTTCGAGACCCTAGAGAAAAATCTAGAGGGACTCATGATGAACATCCCACATGTCTCTATAGATGATATTTCGATGCATTAACAACGCCACATAGTGGGCATGTCTGCTTCCATCGGTCGACTGCTTCGTAGAGTAGCATGGGTAGTCGCATGTTATGGCGAGCAACATCCTTGATGCTCTATTGTATATGAAGCCATGTGCTTCACATTTTTTATGTTTTGGTCTTCGAAAAAAAACACTTTTTGTAAACTTTTATCGTTATTAATATATGAGTCTCCTACCGGCTTACTTGTTTTATGTACAAAAGTGTGATTGGATTTTATAAATGTCTCAAATGTCTGTCTAACAAACAATTATATAATGCATATGTTTATTTATTTAGACATCTAGGAATGTGTTGATATTCAATGTAATCGAAATGATGTTCTAAGAGGCGAATTCATAAATATACCCTTAACAAAGTAGGACTCTTGATAGAATAAACATTACTCAACTCTAGTTCCACTAACTGTGAATCTAGTCATACAATAAGATGGTGGATACCAAGTGAAACAATGTTGGTCAATATTTCAATGACTACACTGTATTCCGCAATATTGTTGGTTTCATGACCAAGACATACACCATGTAGACTGATCAATTCATCTGTAGGTGCATAGATTGACCAAGCAACAAATTCTAGGATTTAAGTACTGTGACTAGCACCATCATCGAAGCCAATGTAGGGTAGTGAAGACATCGATATTTGGAAACCAAGCACAATGCAAGGTAAGCAGTCGAAAGGTGGAACCAAACAATGAAAAATCACGCAAGAGTATTATACACTAAAAATAAACAACACTCATGCAAAAATGACTTAAGCATAGTACTTCTTCAAATATAGCCCATTTTTGGGTTCACTTAAAGGAACTCCATCATAATATACCATCTCATAAGCTCCCTTCTCCAACACTCGCTTGACAATATAAGGACCCCACCACATGGGCTCGAATTTGCCATCCCCTAGCAAATCACGATCTTGCTTGTAAAGAAGAACTAGATCACCTTCAGGAAAAAAACGTGGCTTGACATGCTTGTCATATTGGGCTTTGACACATTTCTTCTGATTTTCAATAACTAAGGGGACATCATGATGAGTTTCTTCTAATTTCATCAAATACAACAGACGTTCTCCTTCAGTGGAGGTGTTAGGGAGAAGTTCAATGGCTAGTTTCAAAGATGGTATCTCACATTCAATCGAAAAAATTGTTTCAATACCATAGACTAGATGGAAAGGTGTGAATCACATGACAAACTTAACGGATGTCCAATAGGTCCATAATGCTGAGAACAACATCGTGTGCCAATTTGACTTATGAATCCCTACCATCCGTCGAAGCATAGTAATGAGAATTTTGTTAATTGCTTCAACCTAGCCATTGGCCTATGGATAATAGGGGGTTGAGTTTTCGTGGCGAAGGCCCAACTTTTCAGTAAGTTCAGACATCATGAAATTTCAAAAATGACTACCATGGTCAGTAACGATGGCTTGAGGGACACCAAACCGAGTAATGATATGATTGAATATGAAAAACACTGTAGTTTTTTCCAGTGTTATCAAATGTAGGAATCGCCTCGGCCCATTTAGTGAAATAATCCACAACTAATAATGTATCCATGCCCCCCGTCCGAGTGAGGGTTACATGTCATGAAGTTAATTCCCCATTTAGCGAACGAACCAATGAAAACTACAGGGTGAAGAGGAGCAGGGTGAGATCAGATTTTATTATTATAAGTTTGACAAGCGTGGCATTTTTGGACAGAAATAATGCAATCCTTAAACAATGAAGGCCAAAAATAACCAACCTGTAAGATATTTTGGGTAGTGGCATACCCAGACATATGACCATCACATGCTCCAGAGTGATATTCATTCAAAGATTTTTCAACTTCATCGTAGGTGAGACATCGTCGAAATATAGAATCAATACCATGACGATACAGGATATCACGGAGGATGATGTATTGATGGGCTTGATACTGTATACGACGATGATATGTACTAGATAGATCCGGCTGGAAAGTTTGAGTCTGGAGATAGATAATAATATCTCCATACCATATGTCATCAGAACTGATCAGAAAAAATGATTCGTCAGTCAAGGAATCCTCTGCCACATTTTCCGTCTCAGTAGGGGGAAGGTCACATATCAATTCGACAAAAACCAAATATTTCTTTGACTTGGCGCGTTCAAATTCCAAGTAAAACTCCTGGAGAATAACTATCCATTTGGATTACTTTCCCCCCAACAATTGTCAAGTAAAGATATGTTGCATGGGGTTGCAATCGGAAATAACTATGGTTTTGCGTAATAAGATGTAGTGACAAAAATGTTGAACAACTTGAACAACTGTCAATGCCAATTTATCGACATGTAGATATTTGGTCTCGGTAGTAATAAGACTCTGACTCAAATAGTATATCACATGTTCATCATGTGAATCATCCTCTTGGACTAAAACCATAGCAATGGTAGAGTCTGAAGAATCTAAGTACAAGAAATAATCTCGGTTATAGTTAGGGGGAAATAGTAATGGTGTACAGGTTAAGGAAAGTTTCAAAGCCTCAAAAGATTTGTTTGTAGTATCGTCCCATACAAACTTGTAACCTTTCTTGAGGAGCCAAGCAAATTCTTTCGGTAATTCAGCGTAATTAGGAATGAATCGACATAAAAACATTTCCTTCCCTTGCAAATTTTGGAGCTGGCGTAGCGTGGAAGGAGGAGGTAGATTAAGAATAGTCTCAACCTTCAAGGGGTCTACCCGAATCCCATGTATAGACACAATGAAACCAAGAAGTCGACCGGATTCCACAAAAAAAACAAATTTGTGTGGATTCAAACGTATGCGATAATAACAACAGCATAAAAAAATGACCCTTAAATGTGTCAGGGGATCTTGACGACGCATGGAATACGTCGGTAAATCATCAAGATGGGGTAGCACAATGTGCTTAATATCATGAAAAGCGTAAGACATAGCGTGATGAAAGGTCGCCCCAACATTTTTGAGGCCAAAGGGTAATTTTCGGTAGACGAAGGTTTCCCAAGGACAAATGAAAGCGGTCTTGTGTTGATCCGCTGGTAAAATATTAATTTGATTATAGCTAGAGAAATCGTCCATCAAGGAGAATATTTCACTTCTAGCACAGTCATCAACGATATGGTCAACAAAGGGGGTTGGATAATTGTCCTTAGGACAAGATTTATTTATATCCGTATAATCTACACAAACACGGATCGTACCTTGTTTATTATTTACTGGAACAAGATTGGATATCCAATCGGTCAAAGCCACAGGATAGACAAAACCAACTTTAAGAAGTTTTTCAACTTCAAGCTTGATAGAAGTAGCTTTACATGGATGGAATGGACGAAGTCTATTCTGAATGGGTTTAACATCCAAATATGTCTTAATCTCATGCACAATGATATCAGGATCAATACGATATCAGGTATTTCACATCACATAATTCTTGAAAAATGGTTTTATAAGTGCGAACCTCATCAATAGAACATGAGGCACCGATATGAACATTTTCCATGACTCTAGGTTTAATCAATATGTCAAGAGGGACAATAGGTGAAATGTTACTCAAGTTCCCTTCGTACAAAACATCGTGTATTGACTCAGGAATTGAAGAAATAACGACAACGGTCAACATAGTCAAAATATGTTGGTAACTCTCTATGGTATCACGTTCTAGGAAGACAATAGAATGATGATGTCCATCATCCCATGGAGTATCTTCCATAGAAATGACTAACATGATCATCTCATCGGTAGGAAAGATCATGTGAAACGGATCAGGAGATGTACCACAGAGAGGAGGAGAGGGAGTTGTGGATTGAATAGCTTGATAAGCGGATTCTATCGAACTGAGAGGCATGTTGTCACCGTAACAAAGATGATCACCAGGGATAGGTACTATCCATGGGTCATATGACTTAGGGGTTTCATGAACAATGGTGGAGATCATGTTAATCAAAGTGACAAAAGGAGGAGGTATATCAAGTGGTGGGATTGGAAATGTAGCCATCAAGGTTGAATCTTTTAAAAGACCCACGTCGACATTCTCATAACCTGGAGGTGTCTTCGAGATGAAAGGGACGTTTCTAGTAAGAAAATCAGAATTAAAGAAGCCTAGTTGGTCAATAGTAATGACCTTTCCTTGGTGCATGAAACATATCACATGGAAAATGGTAGACACAACTACGTGCATGAAATCGATCCAGCTATGGCCAAGCAGAAGATTATAATCAAGAGGTGCATCGAAGACCTCAACCTCTACATTGACCGATTTACCTTCCAACGAAATAGACAATGAAGGAAGAACACCGTAAGGTTTAAAATATGTATCATTGAATGCCTTAAGTGTATTGTGTGATTCAATGAGGGCAGGAGAGCCAATGGCTTTCCAACAAGTAATGGACATAATTCAAGTCGATGCTCCTTCATCAATAACGGTTCTACATATATTCTTGTTTTCCACAACAACTTGGATATGAAATGTTAACTGAGGAGGAAGTCTTGGAACATGATCTTCCAAGTCAAAGATTATCAAATTGGTATTGGTTCGATCAATTCCACCAATAGCCTTTAACAACGCCTTCCATTGAGTAGGAAAATTTTGAAGTACTTTGAGAGCCGACATCACAGAGGGTGCTTGTGGAAGGTCTTGTACAATACTGTAATTTTGGGTAGCACGGGCATGAGGATTAAATGAGGACTTTCAAACAATGCCATTGGGAGGAGGACAAAGAACTGTATCGAGACTCGGTCGTTCGAGATGAAGATGACCGTTTGGAGGTGAAGTTGGGGGAGGAAGTTGAGCCAATGAAGGTGGTATATCATTAACTTTCTCCCTTGACGGAGAATAATCTTTAGCTTGAGTTGCAATTGCAACTTCATTCTTTTTAGAGTCACCAGTACACATAAGGACATAAGATGAGGTAGAGGGAGACGGTTGGTCATGAATGACCAATTGGGTCTACTGTTGAGAAGGAAACGGTTGTGACAAGATGACAGGTGTAGAAGTCTTCCCAGTCCCTTGGAGGAATGTCACAATCCCACTAGAGTGACTTAGATTTTTCATCTTTTTCTTTGAGGAACATAATCCTCTAGACTTTTATGGGGCCTAGCGTAGACCCTCTCTTCCCTTATCCTCCTCCAAAACGACCACAAGCTAGCCTTAGCGCAAGCGCCTTTCACAACTCGCGAGTCGGGAATCAAGACTCTCGACTCCCCTTTCTCCAAACACCGATACCCGAGATGCTATATTGGTATGGCTCCCTCTTCAATAGCTCCTGCTACATGTAATCGTAGGCTAGGCCAAACACTAGCACCACTCGCAACCTCGCCATTTGAAGTGTTGAGCTCTTGTTCTCCTCCTTCGCGAATCCTCGAGACGTGAGAGGTCAATGTTGCATGGATTCTACCAAAAAAAATGCACACACTCCACTTGTCAACCCCATTATACTCTGCTCACGCACTGTGTCCCCGCTGTCCGTCGCACGAGACCTCAGCTCTCAGTGTTTCGCGGCCTTAGTAATCAAGGTGCAACTTCTTCATCCTACGAAACCCTGAGCCATGATAAGTCAATAGTGGGTTGAATCTTTCCTAGTGTGACACGTGTCCACCACTAGTTACCCACTTCCTAGGCTAAATACTAGAGCTACTCGCATCTTGCGACTTCACGAGTTGGAGTGTTGATCCCTCATGCTCCTCCTTCGCGAGTTCCCAAAATATGATAAGTCAACAATGTGTGACTCCTTCCTAGGCGACATGTGTCCATCACCTGTCACCCGTTCCCACCATTCTTCGGGCGCTTGTCGTTATGCCACCTGTCACCCACGCGGTCCCTACTTACAGATGGGTCACTTGTTTACACGATCCCTCGGTGCTCGACACTTCACGACTCCTACAATCGAAAAGAAACTCTCTCAAGTTCCAAACCCCCGATAGGCGATGCTCACAAAGGTTTTGATCCAACGGTTCTCCCGTGCCTTGGATCCAACGACCACGATCATGTCGCGATCTCGTGAATCATGAGTTCATATACCCCTACCCTTGACCACTCCAAGTCACGAGTTAGTGAAATGATACTCTCCTGCCTATACAAAGGCTAAGATCGACGGTCAATAGGGCTCCGTCAGATCCTTGGATCTATGGTCCAGGATCCCATCGCTACATGCGAAGGCTGAAAGGGTCAGGGTGTTAACGCCTGCGCTCCTCCTCTAGATCCATTGGTCTCAACAGATCTTGGGTATTCTCGAAAGGATTCCGATCGTTTGTCAACCAAATGATAGGGTATTCTCTCTTTCTATAATTGGGCTCGCTATCCCTTCTGAGCTTGAATCACAAAATTCAACTTCTCGGGACCTCAAACTCCCACAACTTTGAGACCTCAGAGAGCTACCCTTCTGGCCCAAGAATTAACCATTTGTATAGAAACCAACGATGACATATAAGCATACACGTGCATCCATTATTTCAAGTTTAAAACACCAGGCAATCATTCTACACAAAAATTATTATGGGCATATCAACACAAACATGCATTCATGATATTCAGTTTGAAATACAAGGTATAAAACAATTATCAAATCTACCAAGTGTGATGCAACTGCTGAGATGGGTGCTCGTTTCCACCGAACAGTAGGTTCAGTGACTCCAAATGGATTTACCACTCGCCACCCCCGAGCTAGACCACGAGGCTTTGAGGCTCAGTCTCCTACTTCCATCTCAGCAGAAATCAAGGACGAAGGTTACTCTCCTTCTCCTGATGCAGGAAAATAATCTAGGATGAAGGTTACTCTCCTTCTCCAGGTATTCAGAACTCCCTGCATTTCCAGGGTTTCTCCAGTCTCTTTCGCGATCCCCCATCGTGCGCACTCCTCTCCCCCCCCTACCACATTTCCTCTCTTGCCAATTTCTGTCTGTGAAGTTGCATGTGGTGTGAATTCTATTGTCCATGGTCAGGTCTGAGGGCTGTTATGGATGGGCGGTTCACCCCCATCCCCTAATTAACTCTTGAGGAGCCTCCCCACTTACCAATCTGACAGGAAATCCATTCCAGGATTAGAGAGCTGCTTTGGTTTGTGAGCAAGTATAAACCAATACAGTACTGGCTCGGTGGAAGTTAACGCAAACATCCCAGGTCCCTTCCACCACCTCTCATTAGCCATCGTGGTCTCTTTTAGCACATCCCCCTCCCAACAGTCATGCAACACATATTCATAACATAATTTACATTCATCGACCTTTTATACAAAGGTCCGTCAAATGAAACATTCATGTCTTTGAGTTTGCCATAGTTCTTGGCCAATATAATTATTTTTACAGACTGGGGGAAACAGGGTGTTACAATTCCCTCCCCCTTAAAGGAACATCGTCCTCGATGTTCTATCTATCAACATGACGTGTGTGTACAGAAGTAAACAACATCAGATATGCTTGTTTCATGGCATCTTCCATTCCCACGTAGCCTCATCTGGGCCAAAATGTTTCTACTGCACCTTGACTCGTGCAATGGTTTGGTTTCTGAGTGGGGTTTCCTTTCTATCCAGTATGCATTGAGGTTCTGGCAGAAATTCTCCCTCCAGTTCCACCTGGATCACAGACCAGTCAATTATATGATTAGAATCATGTACATATCTCTTTAATAATGAAACATGGAAAACATTATGTGTTTTTACTGTGGGAAGAAGTGATAGCCTATAGGCTATAGGTCCCACTCTATCTAGAAATTCAAAGGGTTCACAATACTAAGGTTCCAACTTGGCACAAGCCCCCATCCTCAGGGAACTCTTCATGGGCCTAACTCTGAGATATACGTGGTCCCCCATCTTGAATTCTCTTGGAGTTCTCTTTCGGTTGGCGTAACTTTTCTGTCTGTTCTGAGCGACCTTTAGATTTTGTTTTATCTGAGTCACTTGTTGTTCCATTTCTTTCAACATGTCGGGTCCAATAGTAACTTTGTTCACGAGATTACTCCAACTGACTGGAGTATTGCATGGTCTACCATAGAGGACTTCGAAAGGGCTCATCTTCAGGGATTCTTGGTAGCCATTGTTGTAGGCGAATTCCACCAGTGGCAGGTAATCTTCCCACTTTTTGGGTTGATGCATTACATGCATCCTTAGCATGTCTTCTAATATTTGGTTCACTCTTTCCATATTTCCATCGGTTTGAGGATGATAGGTTGTGCTAAACAGTAATTTGGTCTCCAGACCAACCATCAAGGATTTCCAAAAGTTGGAAGCAAATTTCGTGTCTCTGTCAGACACGATCTCTTTAGGCATACCATGTACTCTGAATATCTCCTTCATGAATACGTTGGTGATGTCTATTGCCTTGCAAGTCAACTTGACGGGGATAAAATGAGCGGACTTGCTTAATTTATCCACCACCACCATGATGGTGTCATTCTGTTTGGTCGAGGTTGGTAATCTAGTGATGAAATCCATGGAGATGGTTTCCCATTTCCATTTCAGGATTGGCAAGGGTTGTAATAATCCTGCTGGGTGTCAGTGTTTTGCTTTAACCTGTTGGCATTCTATGCATTTGGCTAAGTACTCAGCTATGTCTTTCTTCAATCCAGGCCAATAGAATTGTTTCCCAGTGGTTGTGATCATCTTTTGGTATCCTGGATGACCAATATATGGTCTTTTATGTAGTTCATCTATTATGAACCTCTTCAAGTCATCACAATCTGGAATATACAATCTGTTTCTGTAAGTTAGGAGACCTCCATCTATCATCTGGTAGCCTTCATACTTTATCCTTGTGGGTTCTTGCTCCAGGTACGAGGTCACGGTCTAGAAAAATGTGTCTTTTTCTTGTTCATTCCTGACTCTTTCCTTGACATTCGTCTCGTAGGTGCTCATTGCTGCCAGATGAATCGTTTTCATACTTCTGCTAAGGGCATCGGCCACCTTATTTTCCTTACCCTTGATATGTTTGATTTCGAAATCAAACTCACTAAGAAGGGCCATCCACCTAGCTTGTCTAGCATTGAGTTTTGGTTGGTCAAATAGATATCACAATCCATAGTGGTTTGTCATAAGTACAAATTTCCTTCCCAGGAGGTAATGCCTCCACATTTTTAAGGCGTGCACTGTGGCGGCCAGTTCTAGGTCATGGGTCACATACTTGACTTCATGCTCATTCAATTTTCGGGATTCATAGCAGACTACACTTCCTCCTTGCATAAGGACTCCTTTGAGACCTTCCTTGTAGGCATCTGTGCACATGAGGAAGTCATTTTTGGGATCAATGATCTTCAACACGGGTGCATGGGTCAGTAGATTTTTTAGGGTTTGAAATCTTTCTTCACATTCTTGTGTCCATGTGAATTTAGCTCCCTTCTTCTGGAGGGCAGTGATTGGACAACCAATCTTGGAGAATCCTTTTATAAATCTCCTATAGTATCCTGCTAATCCCATAAAGGATCTGATATATGAAACGTCCTTTGGGGTAGGCCATTCCATGATAGACCTGATCTTGTCAGGGTCTACTGCTACTCCTTCTTCGAATATGGCATGGCCCAAGTAATGCATCTTCTTCTGGAAAAAGTCACACTTACTGAATTTGGCATAGAGATGATGTTCTCTTAGCACTTGAAGCACAAGTCTAAGATGTTCCTCATGTTCCTCTCTATTCTTGGAGTAAATTAATATATCATCAATAAAAACTAGTACAAATTTGTCTAGGAATTTGCTGAGCACATTGTTCATCAAGCACATAAAAGTGGCATGGGCATTGGTTAATCCAAATGGTACTACCACAAACTCATAGTGACCATATCTCGTCCTGAAGGCAGTTTTGTGGATGTCTTCACCCTTGATTCGGACTTGATGGTATCCATATCTCAAGTCAATCTTTGAGAATAAGGAATCACCTCCCAATTGATTGAACAGGTCATCGATTCTGGGTAAGGGGTACTTGTTCTTTATGGTTACCTTATTGAGTTGTCTATAATCTATGCACAGTCGGAGGGCACCATCTTTCTTCTTTACAAACAGAACTGGTGCTCCCATGGAGAGACGCTAGGTCAGATATAGCCTTTGTCCATCATTTCCTTTAGTTGTAATTTAAGCTCAACTAGCTCGGGTGTGCTCATCCTGTAGGGTGTCCTAGACACTGGCACCGCTCCTGGTGCAATTTCTATCGAGAAGTCAATGTCCCTTCTCGGAGGTAGACCCGGTACCTCTTCCGGAAATACATCTCTATATTCTCTTAGTGTGGGGTGATCTTTGAGGCTCGATTTGTCATCTTTAACTGATTCTGACACCTGTATCGCATAAAGTGGACATCCCTTTCTGCAATACTTTCTCATTTGGAGGGCGGATATTCGTCTCACCAAGACAGGTTTTTGGATCCCTCGAAGGGTTATCCTTCTTCCTCCTTCACCTACGCATTATAAGGTTTTATGGTAACAGTCCAGTCTGCCTTTATATGTGGCTAGCTAGTCCATTCCAATCAATAGGTCATATGATCCTAGGGGTAGTATGTGTTATCACTCCAAGAAACTCTTTGGGGTTGTAGGCCAAAGATGCTTGGTAACTTAAAAATATGGTAGATTTTGTATGCTTGGAACAATAGGATAACTCAATAGCTAATGAAAATGACCACTTTGTGCATTCAAATGAGACAGTGCTTTTAGAACTCAATGATCAGACAACAAAGTTTGAATAGGAGATGAATAATACTAGTCCAGATAACCAAATACAACAATGTGCAAGCTCATACAAGATAGCAAGAAAACCTTTAGTTCAAGTTCATGAGCTTAATAAGAAGATAACAGTTCTTAGAAGCTGAGCTAAACTGAAAGAAAGTAGAGAATGATGAAAATATGAGAAAATCTGTCATTGAAAACAAAAGAGGACTGTGATTCAATTATCAATAAAGAGTCTAGTACAATAGCCAAAAAAATGTCTCCCAGATTGAACCCCTTAGTTCCTCTTACGTCTTGAGCTTTATAGCTTTACAATACAGTTTTCAGATCCTAAAGAATGGATCAGATATTCTAAAGATAGAAAGTTAAAACTGATTTACAAAAGATAAGGAATGATCCTCAAAATGAGGTCAATTCCACATTTCATGGTCTTCAGATGATGTAGAATCCCTGTGTAGTGCAGATAAGCCTTCCAAGGCTGTTTGATGACTCTTAAGAAAGATGAAATTCGAATTTGCTAATTTTGGAAAAAACCCTGATTTGTTGCCACCAAAATAGGTGTCAAAACCAACTTGAATACCTTTTCTAACCCTTTTACATCAAAAGTGGATAGTAGATCCGACTCTATAATTCAACATCTATCCATTAAAAGAGTTTTCAAGAGATTCGGATTAGTAAAACTTCGATCTGGCAAAATTTCACCAAATCTGGCCATCTCACGTTTCACCAGCTATTTCACCTTACAATCTACTAGTTAGCTGGTGAAATCTTTGCTTTTCATCAGCTAACTGATTATAATTTCTCCTTTTGCGTTGGTGAAAGATCTATCTTTGGATAGCTGTAAAATTTTGAAAATGTGCTTTGTCTTAGCCTCTAAAACTTCAAGGCTGCTTTACAGTGACTTCTTGTAGTTTGAGTTCAATTAGAAGAGTTCCATTAAAACCTATAGTCTTCTTCTAATTGACTGCCAACTGTAGAAACCTCTATAGCTTTCTTGACTTGAGTTGCAACGCATGCATAGACATGCATATCTTGACTAGTAGCAGCTCCATGCATATAGCAGGGATGTGTAGACAACTGGCAGTTCCCTACAAAGGATGAATTTCAGTTTCCTTCTGAAACAATTTCGCAAGAGCAACAACAACATTTAGATTGGCATTTGATTCCGCAAGTATTTTTTCATCAGGAGCAATATTCCAGTCATAAAAGCACCACCTCTCAACTCTTAATTTATTCATAGACTCAAAATTTGCTCTCATCCTGCGTAGAGTCATGGCTAACGAGTTAGTGTTATCTTCCCATGACCAGCTCTTTGTTGGAGCTCCAAAGGGGTCAGTGCCACTCCCATAGAATGTGTACCAGTAAGCAATACTAGATCTCAACCAATCCTTCATTTTCTTTCCAAGAATCTTTTCTTCTGCATTATACCACTTATATTTTTCACTCTCCTTGAATGGCAACGAAAGACAACTTTTTGTTCTATATAAGATCCTCTAAAGCTTCTTCCAGTTAATTGAGACAAACGAAAGGGAGAGCAACTTTTAAATATAGCGATCAACCCAGCCTCCTATCTCCCAACACGATTAGTTCCCACGATACACTCAGCCCACCGGGTCTGGGCTTTCTTCCGTAGGAACACAACTCGACTCTGGGAAGCTTCACGAGCAAGCAGTTCGGCTGAATATAGAACTAGGAGAGCGTCAGTTTCTCCTGCCAGACACCGATCTAATTATTTCGAAACAACAATACGTGCAGCTAACAGTGCAACCATTGTAGCTAGAGATCAAATAACAACTTTGCATCTGACTTGAGGTCGAATCCTGGTACCTCACCTGTCGAAGAACATAGATTTTTGGACACGTTTGAAAGTGATCCAAGTTTACAGCTCTCTATTGGAATCTCCACCGATCCTTCCGAAAATCATAAAATCAAGTCGTTCTATATAAAACCGGATCACTTCATTGCTGTTAACGAAAGGATGCCATGAAATAAGGTCGGAATTCATGTAGCCTTTAGCCTTGTGCTTTCGCCTAATGTTTTATTCCCTGATAATAAGGATGTCCAGACTAACTAGATCTCATGTTTTGAGCACTATATCTGAGCCAACAGATCATTACCAGCAAGCATTCACCTTGAGTTTATCTTATTTGAAGCACTCTGGTCTAGTCACATCTTAAGATGTGACTCGTTGGAAGCACAAACCTTCTAGTGAAATCTACAAGGCAGATTTCTGCACCACCCCTAATGGAAACAGGTCCGGGCATCAATGGTTTGAGGCACATGGGCATTGTAAAATGAAACGAGGGTGAATCCATGGGGTGTGTTCATGAGACAATAATGTTGACTCGTGGGTGAAGCCTTTTTGGTAAAGCTTGTTCTATTTTCCCTTTTAACCAGTGTTCATTGGCAGTTTGACCCAAAATGAAGCAAATTAAATTTCCTGACTGCAACATTAATACCCCAGCAACGCCTGTATAATGTGTTCTGTAACACTGGCATCTGTGATCTCAAATGGGCAAACTAGGCCCTGTCAAAACCCTATGAAGTCATCATGCTGTCCATTTATTCAACAATTGAATAATTGGCATTCAAGGTTACGGTGCCATCAATTCCCATAATTTGGGCAGATAACACAATCTTCTCGACACCTGTATGACATCTAGCTCCTCGTGGCTCGATTTTCTTGCAACCTGTTGTCTTTGTACCTGTCAAACTATTCAGAACGCAGCTATACTTCACCAAATCTGCTGCATACACATTCTCTGCCTACAAAATCGGGTATATGGACTCGATGCTTGTATGTAGACTTGTAACTGCTTTGTGGCTTAGAAAGAGAATTAGACATGTGTATGTCTATTTATTTTCTTTGACAAACTTTAAGATTAGCTTAAAACATGTGAGGCTTGGCTTGAGCCAGCGCCTTCATGTGAAATGACAGGTGGTGGTTCGAAAGGACTACAGAGCATCAAAACCCCGATTAGGTGTAATGATAGCATCTTACCTCACCAATTCCATCAATTTTCGGTGGTTACCATTTGATGATTTCGCCAACTGACAGCCGAAACATGCGAAAGCACGCTTTTCTTTTTTCACCTAGAAACCTTTTCGGTGGTTAAATGGGCTTTTGTTTTTCCCTTTTAACTACCGAAAGTGAAGGCTTTTGGTGGTTAATGAGCGCTTTTTCGAGCCTGCCTAAACCACTGAAACCTGAGATTCTCTCTTTTTCTTGACAAAACCAAATCTGATGTTTGTTCCAAGTTTATTTACAGAAAATAAACTGTCTAACAAGCTTGAAAAAATTTAGAAATAAATTTTTGGACTTCTCCCTATCACCTAAAATGACAATTTTGACTGTGCTAGTTTAGGAGATAACAACTGGCTCCTACTCGGGGATGGAATCCTCTTAGTGAGGTTCCAAGAACAAGCAGTTCAAGTCACCTTATCTGTTGGGCTATGGAGTCATGTGGCCTATGCAATTGTTCCTCTGGAAACCTATAGCCTGCCTATAGCTTGCTTGTAGCTTGTAGCCTGCCCTGCTTATTCATTGAAATCAACAACCAATAACTGAAAAGTCTAATGCTCATTGAGTGAGCTTATTCTCTTCTACTCCTACACTAACCAATTGTACTGCCTCTTGTCAAGTGAAGTGATGCTTCCAATGAAGCCATGTAAGGAACTGATTCACTGCTAACATCCTTGATCTTGAACCGAACAATAATGGAAGGGATAGCCAACAACAAAGAGGTTTGAACAGATGATCGAGCCAATTTTCAAGTGATAAAAACACTTTAACACATATATTGTTCATAGATTCCAAATAGTTTGCAAAAGGGTCATTAAAGTCACAACGAAATACCTCTTTGAGTTGCTGATCCAACTGATAGGTGAGATCGGAAGAGCGTCGTGTAGGGAAAGAGTGTAGATCTCG
>CBVK0100286732.1:0-22195 GCA_900067695.1 Picea abies
ATGTGATTTACTCTTCATAACTTCTTTGTATTTTTGAATGCATTAGTTAACTTGTTTACTTTTTAACATTTACCTAATCATATTAAGAAATCATTGTACCACCATATGATTTCCACGTTTAACTGATTAACCTTTGGAATTACCACATTTAAGATTAATTTTTGGATTTTCTCAGCTCTATGTGTGTTTCAGTTGTCCATGCGTTTCAATTCACCAAATCGCTGTCCATCCTCGTTCACCGACCACAACACCAGCCACTTTGCGGCTATTCTCGTTGGATGAAATCAATCTTTCTTCTGCAACTTTGATATTTAGTTTCTTACTAAAAGACTGAGCTGGTTTCCATTGAAACTTATACTCAATAAAATTAATGAAGACTCCCACACCCACATGTTGTCTGATGACATTTGATCGACGTTAGTTCGTGCATTTAATAACGTGTCAAAGTTTAAGACACGCATCAATGCAAATAAAAAAGATATGTTGTAAAAAGTTATAAATAAATAAATTTTTCATATATCACTTTTATTTTAATAAATTAAGATATTAATGTTGTAAAATTTCTAAATAAATAATTTTGGCAATTTCATAATTCTAAAATCATTTTTTCTGTTTTAGAAAATAGCACTCGAATTAAAATTGTTCGATGGTGAAGCCTGAACCATGAATTAGAAGAAATGGACCAATGAAATGTCAAGATGGCTTCTTAGAATTAAATTAAATCGTGTCATATAAATTCGAAAGGTGGGATATATGGCATCAAGAATTATAGAGACGCATGTTTCTTCTCAATGCATCGTAGATGGCTTACGTTGTAACCATACTTAATTGCTATATTTTCCAACAAATCAGCCTTATGACCATCATATAAGCCATGATTTTTCTAGTCGATCAAATCAGCTCTTCCATAACCATTGTAACCTGTAAGGGCTCGGAAAACGTAGCCATATACAGCTCCTATACCAAATATATTGAAGTATTGTTTTACCATTCAAACATTTTTTTTCTTGATATGAATCTCATTGCAGTTATACATAACCAATTATGGAGTAACGAGTGAAGAAATGGACCTAATTTTCTTTATGCATTCAATTCCAGTAAATTCCAAATTCAAGAGAGAGCTCATACTAGCAACCTAAGAGATCTTCTAGTACCTCCTTTAGCCTTTCTGATATTTTCACACATTTATTTTAATAATTTTTGTAAGAAAATTATATATATATATATATATAATTATTATACTTATATAATTTTAAAAAGTAATAAAACTAAAATATTCTTAATGCCTCACCATAAACAATCATTATACTAATATAATTAAAGAAACCTAATAAATCTAAAATATCTGTCATGCTTAAACTAGAACGTCGAAAGGGATTTATTCAGAACAAGAGTTGTGACTGAGCCGACTCCAACACAGAGCGCACATAAACAACACACGATAGAAATATTAAACGTCGGTGCAGGTCCTAGCATCAAACGACCTTTCAAATAAAAAAAAATGAATGAGTGACACCAAAATGAAACGTGTGCAGAGTGTTTTTTAATAATATAAATGTGGTCTGCATATATTTTAATCCTCCTTAATCATTTGAACATGGCAATTATGTATTTTTACAATAAATTTATAATGTGATTAGGTAGATGTAAAAAAGTAAACATGTTAACGGATGCCTTCATAAATGCAAGGAAGTTATGAACAATAAATCTGAAGCATTGATTTTTGAGGACGACTAAGAATATGCTAGCATCTTCAATGCTTAACCATCAGATTAGAATTTAAGATTAAAAGATCATTAATTATGTCCATTATCAATAGATGTACGCCTTTCGACGTAAGAGTGGGCCTAATGGTTAAGAACATCTGTTTCCTCTTAAGAGGTCACAGGTTCAGATCCAGAGGGGGGTAGGGTATGTATACCTTCGTAGACTTTACCAGTGAAATCGTTGGGCGGAGGGGGGTCCCTTGTCCCACAAATAAGGAGGACTCATACACCAATTTGGTGTGCTGGCTTGGCCGTGACATTAAAATAGATTATTAATATTATTATAAAAAAATTGAGTAGAAGGATGCACATTTATCTTTTCTTTATTACTTCAATATTGCCTCAAATATCAATCATGCTTAAATAAAAGAATTGGGTGGGAGGATGCACATTTATCACTTCTTTGCAACTGCTACATAGGACAACTTTGTAACTGCTACATAGAGAGCTGCATTATTTAATATACTCATTTGAATTTTATCACGTGCTAATAAAATAACCTAATTTTTTTTTTGTGTGTCTGGAGGAATCAGCAACTAGTTAGGCACGTGCTCACGTTACACGTGGCCACGATGCCCCTTACGCGGCATAAAAGGTAAGTCGCGGATGTTTAACTCGAAACCTCATGGAACTTCATTTTCACGGCACTTGCCAATTGAGCTGCCCCCCCGAGGGCTAAAATAACCTAATTTTAAATATAATAATGTAATTTTAAATATTTGTATCGATAACCTACATAAAATTAAGTCTACAACTACCTTACATATGTATGGGATCAATCAATCGTGTCACTAGTTCAATTT
The DNA here is from genome assembly GCA_900067695.1 of Picea abies. Lineage (NCBI taxonomy): Eukaryota > Viridiplantae > Streptophyta > Pinopsida > Pinales > Pinaceae > Picea > Picea abies. The sequence goes on from CBVK0100286732.1 coordinate 2,570, forward strand.
GTTTATTTCTTATATATATTTTAGTTTCTTAGTCATGCAAATTGCTTCCTCTCTATTTATTTTATCAGTAGCATTGTCGCACTTGCTATTTGGGGAAGGGGAAGATTTCAACTTAGCTCTCTTTCAAATATGAGATTCTCTATTAGCACAACAATGCAAAATCTATAATCATTCAATTTCAAATAGTTGATTCAGAGAAAAATGTACCATACAAGATTTAATATTCTATATGGTTGAATATGTATGCCCACGGAGATAGATATAGAAGGATAAGATAACCAGAGACCTAAAATCCGAGAGAAAATAAGAAAGAGGGAATTGTCAAAAGTAGCAGAGAAATCAACTAAAAGAGGGAATTTTCAAAAGTAGTAGAGAAATCAACTAGTCTATCTGCTAGGATCGAGAGTTTATTCGTTACAAATGAGAGAGTTGTTAGTACTGCAAAAGAATGAGAGTCTATCTGTTACAAATGAGAGAGTTGCTACTACTGCAATGGACCACTATGTCCCCTCAGTGGTAGAAGAAATATGTGTTTTAATGCAATGGGTCTTGAATATTTGTTAGGGTAAAGAAGATAGGTATATGTATGTATAAATCATAGGCTAAATACCCTGCCAATGCTTCCATAAACTACCTATGTTGATTTCTATGACTCTTTTGACACACAACTAGAAGATGGAGGAATAAGGAAATCGTTGGCTCTACGTAGGGTATTACATGGGCTTCAAAGTCAATCTGTGCTACCACATGTGACATAAGTGAAATGATGAAAACATCGAACCTATATATATGAATGATTTAGGGACAAAATACAGACACCCAATCACATCATGTCACAACACATTCTTTGTAGAAGTTCTACCTTGGTAAGGCGACACTAAATAGCTCACTAGGCATGTTTGGCCTGCTTGCTGATAAGGAATAAAATGAAATATAACTAGTCTTAAATTGCAAGGAAAGCATCTGCCAAACAAATGCTTCACTTTTTAAAGATGATTGTGTGCATTTAGTTTGATGCTTATGCTTTTGGAAATCAGGCAGAGACTAGCTACTTTGTAATTATGTTTCTTTTTTGAAGGCAAGCACCGTCATCCTCCCTTGAAAATTCAAATGCTCTACATAATTTCTAAAACTACCTCATGAAACAAGAAATACAATACTAAATAAATTTGTTTATAATATGAGTGCATATGCATTTGTAGGATTGAATGTCATTTTCATCATTTTGATATTCCTCCAACCTTATAATATTATCATTGTGAGACTCTTAACATTTTTATGACACAAGAAATTCTCACGAAATAAGAAGACAATATACTAACAAAAATGTTACTTCAATTTTTCCCTTATGCCAGTTGGACATATAATAATCCCAATGTCAATTGTAACCCTAGGCTTTAAGTTTTAATCATTCTTTCCTATCACGAGCACAAGTACAATATGTAAAAGCATAACATTTCACAAGGCATAACCATAGAGGCCATATTTTATAATATTTTTCTAATCAAAATAAACATGTAAGATATATGGTTTTGATTTATATTCAAACAAACAATACCTTGTAAAATATGTAAAAGAATAAAATTTCACAAGGCATGCCCATAAAGGCCGTATTTTATAATATTTTTAATCAAAATAAATGAAACTAGGTAAGATATATGCTTTTGATGTATACTCAAACAAAAAATATATTATGATTGCATTGAAAGGCACTTTTTAGAGTCCTGTATGAGAGAGATTATGAGAGAGATGTGTAATTCCTTTTGTTCTCAACATGGATTTGACAAGTGGCATTCAAAAAAATATCAATAACAAAAAAAATTCAATGTCGTCCATAAATAAAATATTTCAATGTCCAACTTAAATAAAATAATTTTATACACACACACTAGAACATAATTATTTTTGTTCACAATAGAGTTTGTGCTTGCGTGATTCTTTCGTAGAGTTAAAATTTTCCTCTCCAATTTCTACCATCATCTAGAATATAAAGATATTATGAATAAAAAATAAAGGACACTTTACCATGAACATGTTATGAAACATTTTTAGAGGATGGATGCAGGTCATGTTTGGTTTTGTGTAGGTCCCACTTGGATGGCGATGTTGATGTCTGTATGACGCCCTCCTCATGTAGATATAATCATCAAGTTCTATCGTGATGGATAGTGATGAGGTGGACTTGCTAAACTAACGAAAAAACCTCTCCAAGGTCTTAATATGTACACCACCTCGATCACTTCCACCTCCTCGATCTGTGTGCCCCCTGCAAAACCATCCCTTGTTGACACCTCCCCCTCACATTGTTTGGCATTCCCTAGACACACGCTCTGCCCTATCTCCAACTTGAGTGCCACTATTCCTCATCAAGGTGATAGGACTTTATTTCATTTCTCTCTGGTGATCATTTCCCTCCCCACTTGGTTCCATCTCGTGTGCAAGAAAATGAATCCGAATTCCACTCTGTTGCAGTGGATCGACTAGTCCCCTCCACATTTATTCATGATGCAACTGACATCGGAGAACCTCAATACTTTCCACCTACTTCTGCGCATTTATTGGAGTCAAACTGCTCATGGACAGATGGAGTCATTGGAAACTTCGTCTTTGAAAACCTACTATGAGGTCACCTCCTGAGATCTATGTCTCCTTTTATCTCTACCCCTGAATCTATTGACATGGTGGACAGAAGGAAACCTAAGTGTTTCCTAAAGAGAAATATCGGGGTCACAAATTTAATGGGTGAAGACATTGAGTTGATGACATTGTAACCATGCAACAGGAAACCTTAGTAGGGTGATTCACTAGCAAACGAATTTTGGCAAACACTCTCCATCGTTGGACTGTGCAGACCTTTGGGCCCATTTTGGGGTATGAACCAAAATGCTTGGTTCTTGCCATGGTTTGGATGGCCTGGACCTTCACTTGACATCAAACAGTCATAAGATCCTCTTAGGCCAGTGGTCCTTCAACACCCAAGATCTATTCATGAAGAAATGGTCAGTAGGTTTTGATGCTACCACAAAAATGATGGAGATCACCCTAGTATGGGTTCACTTCCCAAGCCTTCCCTTAATTTTTTGGTTGGATGTAGTGTTAAGAGAAATTGGGAACTCAATACATTATTTTTATGAATCATATCTCTCTTATCTCTCTTCGGATACATGGGCATAGCTAGAATTTTGGTGGGGATAAAACTATCTGATGGACTAGTAGAAAAAATCCAAATATCTTTCAAAGGTTCCTTCATCAACCAAACCCTCAAATATGAAGGAATTCCCTTCAAATGTTGGAATTGTCATTCCTATGGTCATATCACAGGAGACTGGACTAATTCTAAGAAGAGATTTTGTTGAGTGAGAAGAACTTTAGGAGGCTTGAAAGCAAAACTTTAGGAGGCTTGAAAGCAAAAAAAAAAAGCCCACAGCTAGAATAGAAGGGGGTCATTGAAGAGCACCCCTTCTCACTAGCAAAATATTTGGCACCTCCTCCACTGGTGAGCACTCCAACACCTCCTTTATGCGATCCCACCGAGGATCAATGAAGTAAGACTTTTCTATTTCCCCAACCCATATTCCAATTTCAAATACATGTTCTTCTAGTGAGATAGAACCTTTCTCTGATTGTGGGGGGTTTTCAAATTCTTCCTTCCTTTTGGGTTATCAGGATTATTCGACACCCATTATGTTAGCTAGTTCAATTAGATGAACTCTTCTACATTAAATCATCAACTCGGGGTTTGTAAACTGACGAAGTGCATGAAAAATATATGCAAGCCTTAGCTTCTAATCTATCCCTAAATGATTACCATGCAAAATCAAAGATTGTTCATTGCTTAGCTATAGAATCAAAGTCACAACTTAGCTATAGAAAATAGAGTAATTGTTCACTATTTAGCTGCATAAAATAGATTTTTTGTTGAGTTGCAGAAAAAAAAAGAAAATTTGTTAATGATGTAAAAACAGATTAACAAAGACACATAGATAATTCTAAATGCTTAGGATCGTCCATCTACTGGATTGTTAATGTTAGTATTTCAGTCATCTAAGTCGATGAGAGTTTTTTAGGGAACGAACCTCCCTAACCCCTCACATAGGTAGAATAATATAATTCCATGTAATAAAGGCATAGGTAGAATAATATAATTCCATGTAATAAAGGCCAATATTAATAAGGCCTAGCAATAAGGAAGAATAAGTCAAATGTAGGAAGACCTAATAGAAGCTTCATATTCTAGAAGGATCTTTCTCTAGATTGTTCTTTTGGATATATAGATTTAGTATAAATAGGAGTAGAGAGTATGAGAAATCTTTTCTTGGAGATTATTGTAATAGAGATCTGCTCTGCTGGAGGTTTCCCCCTTGAAGAGGCAAGTTAACATTTCTATCATTAATCAAGGTGTTCTTTCTGGTGTTTTTCTTGTATTATTCCGGTATTGTTCTGGTTATATCATTGTTGCTCTTCCATTTCTATGCTACTATTTTTTTTTCTACATACTATTTTATATCTGAAATACTACAAGTGGTATAAGAGCACCTTTGATAAGTACTTGAATAGATCTGTAGATAAATCTCAAAATAAACCCACAATATCAACAAGAATAATCCAAACCATTCACCAAAATACTAAACACGTGAAATAGACAAAACCCTTGAGGTAGGGTAACAATATATATTAATCCTTAAGGAAGGATAACACTCCTCAAACAATACTTGATAAAATCACAATATTCTTCACTATGTTTCATTACATTTCTTACACTTCTTTATATAGCTCTCTCTATCTCCTAGGAACCTTCTAGAGAACCTTCTCACATTTATTACATTTAACTACCATAGTGGTCCTTTATTAATATAGTGGACCTAGTCCACCTTACATCGATTACCCACATTCTCATATATTAAATGACTTCCACTAATAATACATAACCACATTCCCATTGGGTACCTCCCTAGGTACCCCATATTACCTCCCTAGGTACCCCATATTACCTCCCTAGGTATACTACATTCCATCCCCTTTCACATGTTTCGTGCTCGAAACATGAGAAGAAACCATGCAATATGATCGAATAAGTAATGTAGCCAATTGGTACCAAGTACCACCATCCATCCATCCCAATGGAAGTCGAACATGATGTCCATATGTTGCCTTGGCACCCTGATCTTGCTTTGCATCATGTCTGAGTTGCCATGGGATTGTTTCTATAGCCTGAGCTCCTCCCGTAGTGTCAGTAGTCCTCCATGCACCTCTTGATTGATTTCCTGTCTAGTGCCCTATTGGTGCATAAATGTGTTGATTCACATGCCCTTGTCTTGATGATTGTTGTGTCTCTATATGATGTGGATGGCGATATACAACAACTATAGGAATCTATTATTTTTTCTTCAAATATGGAACACTTTGTTCCTTTGAGTCAGTGACCTCCTTAGATGATCCAGGTGGATATCGGTGGCCACCCACCTTTTCCAACTGGCTCAAAACAATTTTCTGGCAATTTTGGTAATTTACTATTTTTAGCAGTTTTTTCGGGTGCCAAAATTTCAGGGTCGTTTTGAGGCCCTAAACGACGTTTTTTGGGAAAACGGGGAGCAACATGAATCATCCTTCAATTTTTCTCACATCAAAAGTTGTAGTCCTCGGATAGATATTTCTAAGGGTGTATCAAGCACCCCAAACGAAGATCGTATGCAAAAGTTATGCCCCTGGGAAGTTGACATATCAACTACCTCCATCGGGGCCCGCAAACCTTTTGGCTTTTCATCTTCCAGGGTTAGGGTTTTGGATTTTCCTTATGTTAAAAAAGCCCTTAGAGCCTCATTTTAATGATCATCATCTTGCGAATGTGAGTAATCGTCACATCTCTTCTCAGAGATAAGCTACCACCATTCTAGCGAAGTCTTTCACTCTGTATTTTTACAGTCTTTGTACATTTTTGCTCATTAATAGAAATTGTATTATCGTATCTCTGTGTTTACGGTTGCATCCTGATACATTTATGTTATATTGTTGGATATCTAATATATCTTTGGATATTTCTTTATTATATCTCTGCTCTCATTTCGTGCCGAAAATAATCTGAATCAGTGGTATTAGAGTAGGTTGCTCTTGATTGTTTTTCAGTGCATGTCCCCGACGAGGTTTGAGTATAGCAAGTTGGGTATCAAGCTTGTCTCTCTTGAAGAAAATTGCTCTCGCACTCCCAAGAAAGCCTCCATGGCGGAAGAAAAGAAAAATGACGGAGCAGACGATTCTATCCAATATGTTGCTTGAGAAATCTCTCACGCAATAGAGGGACAAAATGATAGAGAATTTTTCCCACATCCTTCAATGTCTGCCGATAGCATCAGGCGCATCTTCATCAAGCGACCACTTTGGAGGAAACTCTCCTTTCAAGGTACAAGTTAATTTTGATATTTCTATATTTGAAGGATAGATAGATGCAGAAGTCCTAGACAAATGGTTAAACCTCCTAGAAGATTATTTCTCTGTTCACAAATTTTTCGACAGAGAAAATATCACCTTCACACTCCTTAAATCTCTCCCCCATGTCAAACATTGGTGGGAAACTTACTAGGAGCAAATTTTCACAAAGGAGTTTGGAATATATGGGGTCGAGTCCACTTGGGATTTTTTTGGAGATGCGGTAAATGAACAGTATTACCTTGTTGGAAACTATGAGGACCAGTACATGAGATGGGCCACACTATGGCAAGAGAGGGGCCAAGAAGTTCTGGAGTTCACCAATACCTTCCATACCTTGTGCACAAAGCTGGGTATCAAAGACTCTGAACAAAATTTGGTTATGAAATACCGTGGGGCTCTACACAGATACATCCAAACTAAAATGGATTTTCTGGACATCTCATCACTTGGATGTTGCTTATCGATATGTTGTTAAAATCGAGAAAAAATTTAAGCACCAGAACAAATGGGAGTTCAAGTCTGCAAATCCGCGACAACCAAAATATGAAAAAGACATCCCTAACAAACAGTCTCCTGAAAACCAGTCCAAGCCACATGAAAAGAAGGGTCATGGGAAGACAAAGAAGGACACCAGAAAATGGTTTGATTGCCACAAAAGCCCCTGGCACAACACTGATGAATGTCGCTCAAAAAAGTCATTGGTGTCCGAGATCAAAGACAAGGAATCGAACTGTGATTCAGAATTTGATTATGAAAATAATGGTAAAAGACAGACCATCAACGCAGACCCTACTTCTATTGTCGCAACCACAACAATTCAACCAGAAGAGCCAACAGATCCTGAAGAGGGGGGTCTCCTTTTTCATTCACAGATGTGGGTGAAGGGGACCTCACTGTATTTTATTGTTGATATCAGAAGCTAGAAGAACCTCATCTCAACAAAGGTTGTCAAACAATTGGGATTGTCGACAACACCACTCCCACAACCATACAACATCGGGTGGCTTTGCCAAGGACAAGATCTTCGTGTCAGTCAGCAGTTTTGGTTGTCATATGACATCCAACCCTTCACGGATGAGGTATTATGTGATGTTTCCCCACTGGATGTCTGTGATGTTCTCTTGGGCCAGCCATATATGTGGAGATTCCATGATGTTTATGAGTCTCGACCCCGCAGTGTCATTGTTTCTCCGGGGGGTCATCTCTACAGAATATCAGAGGTAGTTCCGACTACTGTTCCAACTAAACAGTGTCGCAAGGTAGTATCTCATACTGAAAAAATCATCTTCTTCACAATCTATTCAAAATGGGAACAAAAGGACATCGTAACCACTACAGCCTTGCCCCAAGCACCTTCTATCCAACAGAAGCAAGTTGACAAGGTTGCAAGCACAAAGATTCCTTATGCACACCATCCTCTCATGTATCTCCACTTGTTGAATAGCCTCAGCCTCATAAGGTTCGTGATAGACTTCCACAAACTAAGCAGCACGACGTCTCCAGCAAGGCAAGCAGCTCACTAAGATTCAGATTCAGCAAATACTTTTTCCTCTCCCCTAGGAACTCAACACAATGGAGACCATTGCTTCCTAAGGAGGGAGGATTGATCCAGGTGGATATCAGTGGCCACCCATATTTTCCAACTGGCTCAAAACAGTTTTCTAACAATTTTGGTAATTTACTATTTTTAGTAGTTTTTTCAGGTCCCAAACTTTCGAGGCCATTTTGAGGCCCTAAATGATGTTTTTTGGGAAAATGGGGAGCAACATAATTTTTCCTACAATGTTTCTCACATCAAAAGTTGTATTCCTCATATAGATCTTTCTAACAGTGTATCGAGTGCCCCTAACGATGTATCGAGTGCCCCAAACGGAGATCGTATGCAAAATTTACGCCCTCGGGAAGTCGATGTATCAACTACCTCCACCGGGGCCCGTAAACCTTTTGGGTTTTCATCTTCTCGGGTTAGGGTTTTGGATTTTCCTTATGTTAAAAAGGCCCTTAGATCCTCATTGTAATGATCATCATCTTGTTAATGCGAATAGCTGTCACATCTCTTCTCAAAAATAAGTTGTCACCATTCTAGCGAGTCTTTCACTTTGTATTTTTACAGTCTTTGTATATTTTTGCTCATTAATAGAAATTGTATTACTGTATCTCTGTGTTTATGGTTTCATCTCTGATACATTTATGTTATATTGTTGTATATTTGATATATCTCTGTATATTTCTTTATCATATCTTCGCTCTCATATCGTGCCGAAAATAATCCGGATCATTAGCTTCCTGATTATGTCATTCCTATAGTTTTTTTTCATCTCCTTCTGTAGACTATGTCTCTGATTCAACTTCATACTCGACAATAACTTCTTTGCTAGCCTCCATGTGCCCATCTTTCTTACTAAGAGACACATCCTACAATGTGATTTTCTTTTTCTTGTACCACAACTTCAAAAACTTATTTTGCACAATAATATTAATGGTACCCACTAATTCTATCCAAGGATATCTCAAAACAATATCCACTTCATCCATATCCATAACATAAAAATATGAATGCAACACATATTTATCCATACTAACTTTCAAATATTTAAAAATTTGAACATTTTTAGCCTCAACCTGTGTGCTTTGGATATTCTTGGTAGGAATTTGCAATCTATTAACCAACTGAACATTGATAAAATTATGTTGGCAACTAGGGTTAATAGAAACAACGATGTTTTCTTTGTGAATACAACCATGAACCTGTAATATAGATTTTCCACTTGAAAATAAACTCTTGTTTCTCCCTTTAGCAGCATGAGACCATTTATCTAAAAGAAAATTTTCAAGTGCTTCATCAGAAAGTGCCATCAATTGGCTATTTCTATGTGATTGCCACCAAATGACTGCATCATCTTTTAAATAACACGATACCCAATGTTTCCAATCCTCTTTCGAAAATGACTTAAAATATTTTATGAATTCTTCAATATTAGGGCCATCATCTTTTCCAGTAAAAAGCATCTTTCTTAGGATAAATCTTGAACAAAAACTAGGATTAAAAATAACTTACTACAGAAAATAACGGCTTTTTCTGAAAAAACCATGAAAAGCTATTGAATTTAAAATGCTTATAACTTCACTTCCTGGACACTGTTTCAACTGTTTTGTTTTATGAATTTGGGTATTTTTCCGAGAGGAATTAAAATATTCAATTTTTTTGGCCAAATTATACACAAAAAGTTTCATATATGAACCTGAAGTGCGACACCCTTTTTTTCCTAGAAAAAATCTGTAAAAATAACAAACAATTCTTCTCTTCTTTGGCCAAGGAAAGTGCTCTGATGCCACTTGATAAGTCCCTAAATAGATCTGAAGATAAATCTCACAATAAACCCACAATATTAACAAGAATAACCCAAACCATTCAACAAAATACTAAACACATGATATAGAGAAAACCCTTGAAGTAGGGTAACACCATATATTAATCCTTAAGAAAGGATAACACTTCTCAAACAATGCTTGATACAATCACAATATTCTTCACTATGTTTCATTTCATTGCTTACTCTTCTATATATAGCTCTCTCTATCTCCTAGGAACCTTCTAGAGAGCCTTCTCACATTTATTACATTTAACTACTATAGTGGCCCTAGTCCACCTTACATTGAATGCCCACATTCTCATATATTAAATGACTTCCACTAATAATACATAACCACATTCCCATTAGGTACCCCATATTACCTCCCTAGGTATACTACAACCTTCCTCGACAAAACATTGTGGGTTAATTTTTTCAGGGTAGAGATGTATTATGGTGTCTTAAAGCTACAAATATATGTTGTTCAATGCATAAATCCGCGGTCGGGGAAGCATACATGCGGGAACTAAAAGTTTTTTTTAAGCGTACATATGTTGGCCATCCTTGTAACCCATGTTGGTATCCCTTCGAGCGGTAGCGCATCAGACAACACCTATATACGGATCAACCTAGATATCCTGAAGCCCTCCATAGATAAAATAATTGGTCGGCTGACTGCTATATTTTCATCGAGAACAACACTTGGGAAGATAATCTCTAGCACTTGGGTAGTCAGGTAGTACAACTAAGGTCACAATCTAGCCTCCTTAGTTTATACCCTAAGATATTGGGTCAAGTACTACTATTGGATTCCACATGTATATTAGAGAGATATAGCACAGGGGAAACCCTTGTTTGTAGAAACCTTGAATATCCTACCCCTGGGGATGGAAACAAAAACAAAACAAACATGATCTATTTCCACACAATTGTTCCTTCTGCATTATAGTTGTAAAATCACTACACATTTCTTCTTGTTAAGCATTTGGGCATTTTTTCATTGCAGTATTATTCAGGCCGGAGTAAAATAAAAAATAAAAAAAATAATAACGAGTATAATGGTCCTTCCGACACATTTATTTGGGACCTATCCCACTGGGTTCCTCTCTTCGCCTCGATTCCAGTGATACCTATCATTTTGAACACACTTTTTTTTTGTGGACCTGACCCTTCTCCAACACCCTTATTTGGCCCCTATCCCATTGGATCTCACTTTTCTCCTTGATAGCAGTGGTACCTATCATTTTACACCATTCTTCTCAATGGTCCCACCCACCTCTCCAGATCCCTTATATTTCCCCTATACCATTTTCCTACCCATTATTCCAAATGGCCACCACTCGATCCCAATAACTCAATCCCTTCATTGTTGACACCCACCAGAACAAGGAAGACATAAAGAATATCAATGGAAACCTTAGATCAATCAATTCGACTATTTAGGTCCTCCATGACCAATGTGCCTACATCAAAGACCTCAAATACCTCAAATCCACCTTTGAACACTTCATGGGCCGTTCCGAGAACCCTTCCTCTTCTGAAAAATCATCTTATCAGGATGACCATGACTCTTCCCATTACCAAGGTCCTCATACTACTCACTTTTCTCAAGACATTCGCCCTCCCAGAATTGAGGTGAACAAATTGTATGGATCAGATCCCACAAGTTGGGTCACCCAAATGGAACATTATTTCTCTTTGCATGGAATTACCGATGATTTAGCCAAACTTCGTTATGGTGTTCTACATATGGATCTAGAATCATGGCAATGGTGGAAATGGAAAAAAAAAGGCATGCAAAGGGTATGTTTCTTGGACACAGTTTGTGGCCAAAATTTATGACCGTTTTGACTTTGACACCTACCATTTAGATTGTTTGACCAAGTTAAAGCAATGTGGGACAGTGTAAGACTGTATTGTCGCATTTGAGCACTTGGATTTCAGAACGGAGGGCATGTCAAATGATTTCTTTGGGGAATGCTTTATGAGTGGCCTCAAAGATGAAATTTGTGCCCATGTTCTCATGGCATGCCCCTAGACTTGGTTGGAAGTTATTCAATGAGCCAAGGAAGCACAATAATTTGTATTCTCTCATATCCGCAAACCATCCTTTCCTCCTCACCCTAAACCCACCAATTATACCCCTCCTGCAACTCCCCTCAAGATCTAGAAATTAACCAGGGATAAAATAACTGAATGCCAACTCAAGGGTATTTGTTATCATTGTGATGACAAATATTTTCTCGGGCACAAGTGTAAGGAACAAAATCCTTTTATGGTTGTGACTGAAGATATTTTTCAAGAAGATGTTGTTGTTACACCTGTGGAGGAACTCCCACCACCGTATGAGTTGACCCCACCCTATGATCCACTAGACGTTGACCATGTGATTTCACTTAATTCCCTCACTGGCTTCTTTGTTCCCAGAATCTCAAATTAATTGGTTACATCAAAAGTAGGAAATTCATCATTCTTGTGGATAGTGGTATCACCCATAATTTTATTCATTACTGCATTTCCCAAGAAGTCAATTGTTATTTCTGCGTCGTCAATAATTTTCAAATCATGATTGCCAATGGTGGTTCCATGAAATGTGGGGGACGATGTGAGAATATGCAACTCTAAATTGGTCAGTATCACCTGAAAATCCATTATGTTTGCTATAGACATGGGTGGTTGTGAGATTTTTGTTGGTGTTGAATGGTTACGCACTCTGGACCCCATTCTCATGGATTTTATGTACTTAACCATGCAATTCCAACAGGAGGGACAACAATATAAGTTCCAAGGAATCACAACATGCTCCCCTAAGATCATCAGTTCCCATTGCATGGAAAAGCTGTGCAAAAAAGGCCATTTGGGCATTTTATCCCAACGCCACTCCATTCATGTTGTTGAGACACCTTTTGTGTATCCCGACCTTGAATTTATCCTCTCCCGCCACAAAGTTGTTTTTACCACTCCCAAAGAACTTCCCCCTTCCCGTGGAGTCCATGATCATTCCATCCCTCTCATCCTGGGCATTCTTCCTCCCAATGTTTGGCCTTATTGTCATCACTTTGTCGAGAATAATGAAATTTAGAAAATTGTTCATGAATTGCTATAAGCAGGTGTTATTTGTCCCAGTACTAGCCCCTATTCTTCCCCTGTGATCATGGTACTAAAGACATAAGGTACTTGGCACATGTGTCCTGATTTATGCTCCCTCAACAAAATCACAATCAAAGACAAATTCCCCATTCCAGTCATTGATGACCTCTTCGATGAATTGAGTGGTGCTCAATAATTCACCAAATTGGATCTACATTCTGGCTACCACCATATCCGTATGAAAGAAGAAGACATTCCCAAGACTACATTTCGAACTCATGAGGGTCATTATGAATTCTTGGTAATGCCCTTTGGATTGTGTAATGCTCCTTCCACTTTCGAAAGTCTTATGAATCATGTATTCCGTCCTTTTCTCCGTCATATTTTCTTAGTTTTATTTGATGATATTTTCATCTATAGTAAAACTTGGCCATCCCATCTCTCCCATGTGAATCAATTTCTCCATCTACTCTTTAAGCAACAACTTTTTTTCAAACAATCCAAATGTGCCTTTGGTGCCTCACAAGTGGAATACCTGGTTCATATTGTCAGCAAGGATGTCGTTTGAGTGGATCCTAAGAAAATTGAATCTATGCAAGATTTTCCTTGCCTTAAAACTCTTAAGAGTTTGCGTGGTTTTCTAGGTTTAATGGGATATTATAGGAAGTTTGTTTGGAATTATGGAAAAAATGCATCTCCTCTCACTTTTCTCCTTAAAAATTATTCTTTCACTTGGACTTCAGCTGCGGATCATGCCTTCCAATCCTTGAAATATGTTATGTGCTCGACCCCTGTCCTAACACTTCCAGACTTCACAAAGAAATTTGTATTGGAATGCGATGCTTCTAGGAAAGGAATTGGGGTCATCCTCATGCAATATGGTAGGCCCTTCGCCTTCACTAGAAAACAATTTTCAGAGTGACATTTGGGCCAATCCATTTATGAAAAGGAAATGTTAGCTATTATGCATGCTATGGATGTTTATCGTCCTTATTTATTGGGTCAACGTTTCCAAATCAAAATTGATCATCATAGTCTCAAGTCTTTCCTGGAAGAATGAATTTCATCACCAACACAACAAAAATGGGTGACCAAGCTATTTGGCTATGATTATGAGATCATTTACAAGAAAGGAAAGGAAAATGTAGTGGCTAATGTTCTTTCCTGGAAATACGAATAAGATGGGTCCCTTTTCTCCCTCTCCTTCATTGTACCAGATTGGCTCCAAGTTGTTCATCGGGAATGGCTGCAAGACCCCAAAATTTCTAGCATGCTCCACCAATTGCAACACAATTCTTATGTTTCTCCAGGGTACTCTTGGCATAATGAAGATATTTTCTACAAAGGTCATTTTTATTTATGCAAGCAATCACAACTTAAATAAATAGTTCTTTATGAACTTCATGCCTCACCCATAATTGGGCGTTCATAGTTTACCAAAACCTATGAACGGGTCAAATATTATTTTTTCTGGGATGGTATGAAATAGGACGTTCACACCTTTTTGATTGAATGTGAGGTTTGTCAACGCAACAAGGGAGAACCTGTAAAAGCTATGGGAACACTCCATCCACTTCCAATTCCCCCTGCTATTTGGCAAGATATTTCTATGGATTTCATTGTGGGATTACCTAAATCGGACAATAGGTCGGTCATCATGGTGGTTGTAGATCGTCTCTCTAAATATGCTCATTTTTGTTCTCTTCAACACCCATTCATAGCCTTTGCAGTGGCTCAAATATTCATGGATAATATCTTCAAGCTTCATGGCATGCCTAATTCTATTTTCTTTGACAGAGATACCACTTTCACCAACAAATTTTGGCAAGAAATGTTCAAGCTACAGGGAACCCAATTGCATCTCAATGCTGCCTATCACCCCCAGACGGATGGCTAGAATGAAGTTGTCAACAACTGTTTGGAAACATATTTGAGTTGTTTTGCATCTGAGAGGAAACATCAGTGGAATTAAAGGTTACACCTCATTGAATGGTGGTACAACACATCTTACCATACAACTACTCGCATGACTCCTTCCGAAGCAGTCTATGGCCAAAAGACCCCATCGGTTGTCTCATATATCCCAGGGGTCTCGAAGGTTTAGGAAGTTGACACAAATATTACAGTCCGAGAGGATATTCTTCATGCCCTCAAAGACAATTTGGTCATGGCTCAGAATTGCATGAAGCAACAAGCAGATCAAGGTCTTTCCGAACGACAATTTGTTGAAGGGGACTAGGTGTTTCTTCGACTACAACCTTATAAGAAGAATTCACTCAAAGTTGAACACTGTCAGAAACTTACGCCCAAATTTTATGGTCCTTATATAGTGCTCAAGCATGTGGGATTGGTGGCCTATCAATTACCTCTACCTAGTCAGTTGAAGCTCCATCCCGTTTTTCATGTTTCCTGCTTAAAGAAGGTGATTGTAACTAAGTGTCAAACTCAAACTAGTCTCCTTAGTTGGATGGAGAAGGTTCCATCTGGTTGTAGCCACAAGATGTCTTGGCCCAATGAGAGCGTCGTATCCATCAACACACCATCAAGGAAGTGTTAGTCCAATGGAAAGAAACAACTCCAGAAGATACCACCCGAGAGTCGACCACCATTCTACAACACTTTCCTCATTTTAAGACTTGAGGACAAGGTTTTTATTCAAGGGGGAGGGCATGTTAGGGACCTCACCTCCCTAACCCCTCACGTAGGTAGAATACTATAATTCCATGTAATAAAGACCAATATTAATAAGGCCTAGCAATAAGGAAGAATAAATCAAATGTAAGAAGACCTATTAGAAGCTTCCACTTCTAGAAGGATCTTCCTCTATATTGCAATTTTGGATTGATAGATTTAGTATAAATAGGAGTAGAGGGTATGAAAAATCTTGTCTTGAAGATTGTTGTAATAGATCTCTGCTCTGCTGGAGGTTTCCTCCTCGAAGAGGCAAGTGAGCATTGCTATCATTAATCAAGGTGCTCTTTCTGGTGTTTTTCTGATATTATTCTGGTATTGTTATGGTGATATCATTGTTTCTCTTCCATTTCTATGCTAAAATATTTATTTTCTTCATATTATTTTATATCTAGAATACTACAGAGTTCTTGCATCTGAAATAACAATCAATTATTCAATTAATTGTCTATTGTGTTAGTTACCCTTTGTAAAAAGAAATAAATGAACTTGCATAAAGGAAATGAACATAAATGTAAATTATACAATTGAATAAATAAGCAGCATCAACAATGAAGTAAATGAACAACAAACTCCTCCTTAGGGGGCCCTCCTAGCTCGAGGAAGACTACATATAAAAGATCGTATGAGCTAAGCTTCGAAAACTCAAAACATGTAATTCACGTATGTGCAGTAACCATAACTTGATATATTAATTTCAAATAGTAATATGATTACACAACAGTCTAATATCAAATATATATTTGTCCCTATGAAGGTTTAATAACCCATATTTATACATTATAATTAATTTCATATAGATCCAAGTCTCAAAGATCTTCAAACTGGCCGCAAGAGCATTTTCTAAGAAAATTCGTTTTAGAAAGTCATTCATATCTCCCAAATCCTTTAAGTTTTGAAGAAAACCCTCACTTTGTAGCTAATTGGGCTTGTCCTGCAGGTTAAATCTACTAGAATTTTATTTCTCTGTCCACAAATTTTCCAGTAGGGAAAATATCACCTTTGCACTCCTTAAGGTTGTCCCCCATGTCAAAGATTGGTGGGAGACTTACTGTGAGCAAAACTCCATAGAGGAGTTTCGAATATTTGGGGCCGAGCCCACTTGGGACTCTTTTATGGATTCCGTCAAGGAAAAATATTACCCTGTTGGAAACTATGATGACCAGTACATGAGATGGATCACACTACGCCAAGAGAGGGACCAAAGAGGGCCATATTTCACAAATATTCCATACCTTGCACACCAAGCTAGGTATCAGAGACTCCAAGCGACATATGATTCTAAAATACCATGGAGGTCTACACAAGTAAATCCAAACAAAATTGGAGTTTCTGGACATCTCATAATTGGAAGCCATTTATCGATATGCTGTCAAAATCGAAAAGACATTTAAGCAGTGGAATAAGCAAGAGTTCAGGTCTACAAATCTGCAAGAGGTGAAGTATGGTAAGGACGTCCCTAACTCATAGAACAACCAACCTCAAGATAACATGTCCAAGTTGCAAGAAAATAATGCTAACGGGAAGATGTAGAAGGACACTAGAAAATGGTGTGAGTTTCACAAAAGCCACTGGCACAACACTAATGAATGTAGCTTGAAACAATGATTGGTGATCGAGCTCAAAGAAAAAGTATAAGAACCTAATTCAGACTTTGATTAAGAGAACAATAAAAGGAAACATATGATTGATGTAGAACCCACTCCTACCATTTTGATCACAACAACCCAACCAGAATAACCAGAGGAGCTTGAAGAGGGGGAGCACCTCTTCCATTCACAGATGTGGGTGAGGGGAACCCCACTGCATTTCATTATTGATAGTGGAAGCCAAAATAACCTAATCTTAGTAGAGATCATCAAGTAGTTGGAGTTGTCGACAATACCACACCCACAACCATACAACATTAGGTGGCTTCGCCATGGACCAGATTTCTGTGTCATCCAACAATGCCTCTTGTCCTACAACATCGATCCCTTCAAGGATGAGGTACTGTGTGATATTTCCCCATTGAAAGTCTTTGATGTTCTTTTTGGTTAGCCAAATATGTGGAAGCGCCATATTGTTTATGAGTCTTGACCCCGTGGTGTAATTGTTACTTTGGGGGGTCATCTCTACAAGTTACCGGGGGTAGTTTAGATTATTATCTCGGAAAAATAGCGCCACAAAGTAATATCTCATACCAAAATTTTTAGCCTCTTCACGATCCAGACAAAAGGTGAACATAAGGACATTGCGACCACTATTGCCTCAGCCCAAGACATTTCTATCCAATGGAAGCAGATCAACAAGATTGTAGAAGAGTACAAAGATATTTTTTCTTCACCTATGGGGGTGCCTCCACACTTCCCAATCAAAAAAAGATTAAAAAAATCCCTTCATAGCTCTATTGGCCACAACCCTTTTCAGGGGTGCTTGGGGTTCCAACCATTATCCCCCATTGATATAACTCTTCATACTACATCTTCATCGACATAGTCCTCCCACACTTAGACCAAGGAAGATGATGCAACTAGATTGGTTGAACAGATCCAACCCCTCCAACAACACGTTCATGACATCCTTAAAAAATCTAATGCCAAGTACAAGCAAGATGACTTCTTCATCCATGAAAGAAACTCACCAAGGTTCAGATTTAATAAAATCTTCCCCATCTCCCACAGGATCTTGACGCAATGGGGGCCATTGCTT
Organism: Picea abies; assembly: GCA_900067695.1. Lineage (NCBI taxonomy): Eukaryota > Viridiplantae > Streptophyta > Pinopsida > Pinales > Pinaceae > Picea > Picea abies. The sequence continues at coordinate 20,821 of CBVK0100286732.1, forward strand.
CCTAAAGGGGGAGAAATCATCCAGGTGGATATTAGTGGCCAACCACCTATTCCAGTAGCACACAAATTTCCACCTTTGGGATTTTTCTATGGTTTTTCGGGTCATAAATTTCCAGGGTCGTTTTAAGGCCCTAAATGACGTTTTTTTGGCGGACAACGCCTAGGATGTAACATAAGGTAGATCCTACGTCGAATGAAATGTGTACTTCTTGGCTAGACCTTTCCGACGGTATACTAAGCACCCTAAATGGAGATCGTATGCAAAATTTATGCCTTTGGGAAGTTGACATATCAACTACCCCCATTAGGGCCCACAAACCTTTTGGTGTTTTGTCTCTCGAAGTTAGGGTTTTGGATGTTTACGGTTTTCTCATTTATGTTTTATGTTAAAAAGACCTTTTGAGCCTCATTGTAATCATCTTCTTGCGAATGAGCATAACCGCCACATCTCTTCTCAGATATAAGCTGCTACCATTCTAGCGAGGTCATTTCACTCTGTATTTTTACAATTTATGCAAATTTCATTCTTTAATAGAAATTGAGTATTATTCTATCTCTATGTTTATTGCAATATCTCTGTGTGTTTCCTTTTTATATCTCTGCCTTCATTTTGTTCTCAGCATAACCCGGATCATTAAGAACCTCTTCTTTTGTTCTCGACAACTGATTGTCACTATGCATTTGTCATGGCAGATAAATCAGTAGGATTCAACTCAGTGGAACCCAAGACAAACACTTCCCAAGAATCTTGAGATTTGAGAAGTGTTCTCATCTTAATGGACCATATTTCACAGTTTTTTCCCATTAAAGTAGGAGGTTGAGGGTTTTCCATAGGTCAATCATTGATCATTAAATAAACTTTTCTTTTTACTTGAGCATCGATGCCCTCCACACTAAGTATTTTTCAGACACACACTAAACAATCCTTCCAAACAATACTTTCTTAGTCGGTCACACCTTTTCCTTGGGCCTTCTTGCGATAAAGAGAGAGAGAGAAAATGTGTACTGTCGAGTTTTGGTTGTGCCCTAGCAACTTGGAGACACACGACCATACACTTTGGGTTCTCCTTTTGCAATTTTTTGCTAGTGACGAAGAAAAAATCCTCATGTTATTGTCGGTCGGTCTCTCCTTCACCCGCGCTAGGACTTCAATCGCCTTCTCTGCAAAACAAATTGCTTTCATTTCATCAAAGAATCATAAATCTGCTCTGATACCATGTTAACAATCAAAGTAGAAGCAAAGCATTACACCTAAACTACGGAGCATCTCTCTTGCTCTCATGGATATTAATATAGGTAATACATAAGATTGGGTTTTCACAAAGTCTTCTCCACTATCTCCACTAACTAATGAATGCATAACTAACTTTCTATAT
>CBVK0100286733.1:0-22193 GCA_900067695.1 Picea abies
TCATTTATGTCCCTACACATTTCTTCACCTTCATTAAGAGTCCAAGTAGGATTTTCTGGAGGCTTATTTGGTGTAGAAGTTCCCTTTTTTGGTGGCATGTTGTCCAAGTATCACTTTTGAACCTTGATTTTGAGGTGGTTCTGCTAGACAATATTTCTTTTGTTGTATCTCCCAAGTTTCGGCCCTTTTGGGTATGAAAATTTATTTTATGTAGTTCTCTAATATTTCTTCTCTACAATGCCATAGGTCTGATCAAAATTGGATGTGCCAAGTGGAATTTATGGTAACTTCCCCACAACTTGCTGATTTTTTCCCTTTCCATGAGATGTAACTTGTATAGTGTTCCCCACACAAAATAATTGATATAAAATTCTTAAACTCACACCAGAAATACTAAATACTATCCACAATCCAATGAAACTAGTCCCACTCAATTTGGATACTCTAGGAAGAAGTTATGAGTGTTTTACCTGGAACACCTTCTTGAGACTAGTCAATAGGACTAGTCAGATACCCTATCTTTCATAGGGTGTATCTACAAATTTATGACGACCCAGAAGCTGAAATTTTTACCAAAGATACCTTACTAATTTCTATAAATAGACTCCAAAGTTCAGGGTCTAAAACATTACAGAAAATTTTTATAGAAAAAATTCTGCAATGACTCATTTCAGGATGATTCCACAACCCTATCTTGTACAGGTTGTATCTCCGAAAGTATAAGGCCTCAGGAGATGAATTTTGAACCCAACGTACCTTGGTCCATATAATAAATATCCTCCAATCCGTTCCTTCTGAAATTTTGTAGAAAAAAAAGTTATAGCGAAAATGCCAAGGTGTCTTAGATGTAGCAGCGAAACCCCAAGACCTTGAGCTCTCATAGCATATGTTAAGAACCAAATATCAATATAGCATAGAAAAATCTCAGAAAAAGTACTCAACGCCTTGAAAAAGAGATAATTTTAGATAATAAGCCTCTTCGAGGGGGCAACCTCCTTTTACCCCACTTAAATATTCAAGTACAAGATGATTCAAAATGGAAATGTCTTCTTGGTATATATAGGAGACTAGGAAGTATAATTACAACTAATGGCTTAAAGTTGACATAAATAAAATAACATTACTAATATAATATGCCCCAATTAAGGGGTAATGAGCCAATATTAGGACTTAACACCGCTTATATGAAGGCTAGATAGATGTGGATTATCTATAAAAATGGTTGAATCTACTAGAATTTTATTACTCTATTCAGAAAAATTTCGACGATGAAAAGATCACCTTATTTCTCCTTAAAACCCTTCCCCATGTTATATCTTCATGTGAAGGTTACTGGGAGAGGTACACCATAGATGAATCTACACCATTCCAGAGAGAAACAACATGGGAATATGTTTTGGATACTATCAAGGAGGATTCATACCTTATTGAAAGCTATGATGACCAGTGTATGAGATGGATGGATCTGTGTTAGGATATAGACTAGCCAGTGCTAGAGTACACTTACATCTTCCATACCTTATGCTCAAATTTGTTCAAAGACTCTGAGCGACACCTGTTTCTAAAGTATTGCAATGACCTACATAGGTACATCCAAAAATGGATGGATTTCTTCGAGATATCCCTACTAGGATATACTTATCGATTTGTAGTCAAAATTGAGTAGAAATTCAAGTTGTGGAGTACGTAGGGGTTCATGTTTGCAAATATGCCACAACAGAGGCATGGAAAAGGAAACCATAATAAAGGACAAGGAAAGGAGAGTACATCTCAATAAAATTATTCCAATCCACTGACTAACATTGGTGATGGTAAGTCTAAGAAAGACACTAGAAAGTGGTGCTACTTCCACAAAATCCCTTGAAACAACACCAATGAATGTTGCTAGAAATATTCGTTGGTTTCCAATCTCAAACAAAACAAATCAAAATCTAGATTGTAATTTGATTCAAAGAATAATAAATGGAAACAAGTCATCAATGCAGAACCCATTTCTACCATAGCGACCACAACAATAAAACTAGAAGAACCATAGGAGCTTGAGGAGGGGGAGCACCTCTTCCACTCATAGATGCGGGTAAAGGAGACCCAATTGCATTTCATTTTTTACATTGGGAGTTAGAATAAATTGATATCAGATGAGGTCATCAAGAGATTGAATCTGCCAATGATACCACACCCAAAACTATACACCATCATATGGTTGAGCCGAGGATGAGACATCTGTGTCAGCCAACAGTGTCGCATGTCCTATGGCATCAAGACCTTCAAGGATGAGGTATTGTGTTATGTTTCCCCACTTGAAGTCTGTGATGCTATTTTAGGACAACCATATATGTGGAAACACCGTGCTATCTATGAGTCTTGACCCTGTAGTGTCATTGTTACTCTAGGAGGTGATCTCTATAGAATACCAGAGGTAGTTATGACTACTACCATTTCATTGATCTTGACAAAATAATGCTGCAAAGTAATATCTCAGACCAAAAAGTTTTCCCTCTTCAAGATCTGGTAAAAATATGAATAGAATGTCAGTGCGATCACCACAACCTCAACCCAAGACCTATATATACAACAAAAGTAGGTCGAAAAGATTGTAGAGGAGCACAAAGATAATTTTTCACATACAGGGGTTCCTATACACTTCCAATCCAATCATTCAATAGAATTGGTTCCCAATTCTCCCTACCCAATGGTGCAATATATAGATTCTCCCTTCTATAGAATGAGAGTATTCTATATGTTCATCATACCTCTATTGGTCACGATCCTTTTCAGGTGTGATTGGGGTTCTAGACATTATCCCCAATTGATATAACTCTTCTTCTTGCATCTTCAATGATAAAGTCCTCCCACACTCATACCAAGCAAGATCATGCAACTAGATTTGTTGAAGGTATCCAACACCTCCAACAAAAAGTTAATGACATCCTTCAACAAACTAATGCCAAGTACATGCACGACATCTACTTCAGCAAAGCAAGTGACTCACCAAGTTTCAAATTAAAAAAACGTTTCTCCATATCCTGAGGGAACTTGACATGATGGGGACCATTGCTTCCTAATTAGGGGGGAGGACTGATCCAGGTATATCTCGGTGGCCATTCACCTTTTCCATTGAAGCAACTTTTTCGATCCTATAGTTTTGATAAACCATGATATTCACCCTTTTGATGGGGAATGTAATGTAATGCCATATTTGTTTGTTAATTACAACCATCATATGTAAATTCCTACAAATTTAATGTAACATATCCAATTATAAATCCATAGTTAAGCGTGCTTTTACTAGTGTAGTAATGGGATGGGAGACCTCCTAGGAAGTACTAGTGTTTTACATGCTTATGGAATTTTGTAAAATTAGATCAATTTATCCCACATGCATCATGTGAATTATTCTCCTCTCACTCTTTCATATATAATAGAGGTGAATTATACTTTGAGCATGTAATGGAGTATGATGTAATTCTTATTTGTGAATGACTATAGCTAACATCTCTTTCTCTTCAGAGATAAGCTACCACCATTCTAGCCAGTTTGTGATCTACAGTGTTTTTCTATTTTATTCATTGATAGAAGTTGGGTTTCACTATATTTCTATGTTCTCTACTATATTTTTGTTTGTATTTCATTTCTTTCTCAACACAATCTACATCACACACCCACATTTTTTGGTAAATCTCTAATTGGTTCACATTTTTTTTTTAAACCATATCTTTTTTGCACTCTTTTCAAACTTATGTTTCCATGGAATTTGACCCATTTTACTCTCATGTTGTTGATCAATTTATGCCCCATAAACCTTCCCATAATGAAACTGCAAGGCCTCTTTCCTTCTTGTACCTTTTCATGAGCCTCAAGTCTTATTGTTCATATGAGAGATTCTACCTGGAAATCCCTACATTGTTTGCAATGTGATGAATTCCTCATTTAACCCATCCCCATATTCATTCAATATAAATTTTCCACGTCAACAACATTTATAGGATCCAATGGTTATGAACTTGGTGGGCCACTAGATAAACAACCTCAAACTTCCCTTCATAAATTCATCATAGCATCGATTTACCAACAATTTGTTGGTGATAAAATTTTAGAGGGTCAAAAAGACTTTTGGTTTTAGGTGGCATCTTTTGTCTGCATATATTTCAACTAGATCAACACTTCTTAGACCATATGCTAGTCCAGTTGGAACTCTGAGGTATATAATATTGCTTCTGGTTGGAGAAAAATGGAACATTCTTGATCAAGTTCTAGTTAATTGATTTTATCCTTACAATTTGATTCCACTACCTTCTTCAAACAAGGTACACAAAATACTAGATTAATATCTTGGAGTGAGCTAGAAGAGTTATCTTGTAGGCCATTTTCCCAATGCAATGGGTGATTGTATAATGTCCATAAAACCTTTTGTGAAATAAAATTGTTGGTGATGTCGATCATCTTATTATTTAATTATATTTCGATCCATAACCAAATTGTCCTTAAGTGTGTGAAGAGTGGCTTCTTTGGTGTGAAGTGTGTTATCCACTTCATGAACCTTACATGTTCCTAGTGAATAGGATTCCACTGATAATGGTTTTTGGCCATAACCAGGTTCATACGGTGTCATTTTTGTAGCTCCATGATAAGTGGTATTTTTCCACCATGATGGGATGGGAAGCCATTATGACCTAGATTTTTAAAACCGGAGTATCACAAATAGGTTTATAATAATTTTTTACCACTTATGTTTAGACATCTATTTGAGGATCACACATCATGCTAATTTTTACTTAGGTACAATGAAGTTTAAAAAATTCCTACCAAAAAATGTTGGTGAAGGTGGGGTCCAAATCTGAGATAATGGAAGTGGGCATGACATACAACTTTAAAATATGATTCATACAAACCTGGGAAGCTAAGGACAATGTAAATGGATGTGATTCTAGTCCATATGTGTGTTGGGATTAGTAGTAGCCACAATTACCTTGGCATATTTACTATCTCACCCTTGTTTCATTTGAATGTGTCATAGGCTGCTAAAAATTATTGGATGCTTATCTCTTTCATTATTTTATGAAATCCAAAGTAACTCACTATAGGTGAGGAATGCAACTCCTCTATGAACTTTTTTAAAGTAGAATATTTTACCAAAACAATGTTCCTTTGATACCTCAATATATCTTGTTTTCATATAAACTCTTTAGGAGGGTTGGGGTATTTTTTAAGCCTTTGAATGAGTTGAACTACATAGTCATTTTCCATCCATTATCTATGGGCTTCCTTGATAAAACCTAAAATGCATAAGGATAATACAAAGAGGGATCCATCCTCCTCAAATTTCTTGGATCAAGCATCATCCACCACATATTATTTACCCTTATTACATTATATAATATCATAATTGTAACCCAACATTTTAGTTACCCAATTATGATACTCTCGTGAGGATACCCTTTTTTCTAAGAAATACTTCAAACTATGATCATTTGTCTTGATATAAAAACACCTCATTATGAGATATGAGTGCCAAGTCTTAACTGCATGAAGGATGGTCATTATCTCCTTATCATATGTTGATTTTCCCAGATTCTGGTCACACAACTACTTACTACTGAATTCCAAGGGGAACTCTTCTTGTGTTAAGACCATTCCAAGACCTATGTCTAAGGCATCACTTTCTAAGAAAAACGTCTTAGTAAAATATGACACTGCTAATATTGGATTAGTTCACATGGAATCTTTTAAAGCTGAGAAGGCCTATTTAGCAATGTGAATCCATACAAAACCTTTCTTTCTGAATGGTACAGTTAAGGGAGAAACAATTTTTCCATATGTTTTTGCAAAATTATTATATTAGCTCGTAGTTCCTAAGAATCCACACAATATCTTCAAGGTATTGTGGTGGGGCCAATATTACGTAGCTAGAAAATTTTTGGGATCCGGTCGAACTCCATCCTAACTTACAACATGACCCAAGTATTCAACCTCTAAATCTGCAAAAACACATTTGGAGATTTTCATGAATAATTGGTGGTCCCATACTAGTTGCAATGCTCTATCAACATGATCTATGTGGGATTCCCTTGTTCTATTTTAGATCAGGTTATCATCAAATAATATCGACACAAAATTGTGTACGAAGGGTTGAAAAATCTTGTTGACGAGGCTCTAGAAGGTGGATGGAGCATTACAAACGCTAAAGGGAATCAGTAAAAGCTCATAATGACCTTCATATGTATGGAAAGTTGTCTTAGTGATGTATACCTCTCTCATATTGATTTGGTGGTATCCAAAATGAAGGTCTAGTTTAATTAAAAGATTAGCTCCATGAAATTAATCCAAGAGATCATCAATAACTAGCATATTAAATTTTCCCTTCACTATCAACTTATGCCAAATTTTACCTTCCTTATTTAATACCTTGACCAATAGTGATAGGTAAGGGATATTATTAGGATGTATGACTCCCACCTTCAAAAATTCATGAATGATCATTTCAATTTCATTCTTCTGCATAAAAGGGTGTCTATAAGGACACACAATTTAGTGGTTGACTAGTCGATATGAGGTGAAAACCATGGTCATGATCTCCATGTGAAGATGGTGAATGTTGTGGTGTTTCAGTTACATATTGGTGTTTAGTGAGGACCAACTGCAAATCAGGGTGAATGTGTTATTAGGGGGTTCCCACTATTTGTATCTCATTGAACTATAAAATAATGCCCAAGATACCTCCCTTAATTAACTTGTCCATATGATGAGAAGTGATAGTTTGAGGGGAACCAAACATAAGCCCCTTGAGGGTATGTTTCTTACCTTAGTGAAGCTCATGTATAAATCCGTAAATTTCATGATAACAATTCCCAAAGTGTGTAACCATTCTACCTTGATAACTAATCACAATCACCCATTTCAATAGAAAACATGTGAGTTTTGAGATGATACTCACCAATTTGTAGTTTCACATTTTCACATAGCCCCCCAAATTTCATCATACCACCATTGGCTATCATAGTATGAAAATTAGGTATGGGATGGACATAATAATGGGTTTCTTATACTTCTCTCCTATGAATAAAATTGTGGGTCCCGACACTATCAATCAACAAAATCACTTTGTGTTGCTTGATGTAGCCAATCAACTTCAAGGTTTTGGGTGACAAGAAACTTTATAGGGCATGGAGAGAAATTTGGAGTTTCTCACAAGGATCATGTAAGGAGGATTTTTTGTCCATGGGAGGGGTGGTGTCTTCCAATTTTGGTTCAGGAGTATCTTCAACTAGAATTTCTTTTGAATGGTCTTATGAAGATCATCCATTTGAAATAAAAAAAAATTCTTTATGTTTGTTCCCTTTGAAATACCACTCATCACAATTACAACAAAGTTTGGGGCATTGACATTCTACCATCTATTTTGAAAAAAAAAATTGGATTCTTAATGGCGTAGAGGTGGAGGAGATAAGGGTAGTGGCCAATAGAGGGACAATGAAGGTAGTGAATGGGGTTCTTCTGGTTTGATATTGATCACCATCTCAACTTGTTTAGCTTTGTCACAAGCTTCCAACCATGAGTTTGGTTGTTGCATCATGGCATGTTCTCTAATTTGGTAATTAAGACCAATTGTGAAACATTATTTGGAAAATGAATTGAATATACCTTTATGTACAGATCGATAATTGATTAAAGGCTGCAATATAGTCAATGACTTTGCATAATTTTTTAGTCATCCCAAATAGTGAGTGTCACGTTCAAAACAATCATAAAGAACCTTTACAAATTGGGTCCAAGTAATTTAGCCTCTATAATATTTCTTATACATTTTCCACCATTGCCAACATTATGAATCCAAATATAAGACCCCAAATTTTAGTTTATATAGGTCAATAGTAATGCCATGGGGAGAAAAATAGTGTTCCATTTGGGTAACCCAACCTAAGAGATTGAAACCATCAAATTTTGCATGTCGACCTTTGGAAAGTGATACCACAGATTGTGATAATGAAAGGGTGGGTGATGGGAATATGGGAAGAACACGTGACTATCCTTCTCTTCGTGTGATGAATATTCTTCCTTTGTTGTATCTTTGTGTGTATTTTGGATCTTCATACCGAAGTTTGTACATATAGATCCCAACATGTTTTGGAGCTCTTGACCTTGGTGTCAGGATTTTTATATTAATGATTTTAATTACCTGAAAACACTAAATTTCCAGACCAGGGCAAGTAAACTTAGAGATGCTACACTATATGTGCAGGTAAGATTCTAATTTCTACCTAAATGTTATTCTAAAAAGAAAACATAAACTTACTCTCATAAATTGAATTCTAATGATTATCTTAAAACTGATCATATCTTGTCTAATTAATCTAGGAAATGGAAATAATTCTAAGTTAATTAAATTCAAATGTACTTCTATTCCTAATCCAAAGAAATCATCCAATGCTATTTATTTTAATTCTACCATTAACTAAACACCTAATCATCAAAACATCTACCTTGACTATACAAGAAAGAACATTTAAAAATCTTCTATTCAATCTACATACCAAGAAATTCTAATTTACTAACAACTTTCACCTACTGGTACTATTTTATACTCACAGATATTAACCTACACCTACTTTATCAATCTATTTAATCTCCAATTTCCACACTATTTTAATTATCTGAAAATCATAAAAGTATCCTAACTCTCAAATTAAACTAATTTCTTATGAAATGAAAAATTCTAATCAAAATTACAAATACTTGACTATTCTTTTCCTATTGCAAAACTAACTATTTATCAGAACTTCAAGAAACTAACAATTGATTCTAATTCTATCTATGACTAATTAAGTTTTAATAATAAAATCAAACTTTTAAATACTAGAAATTTCACAACTAACCTATTCAAAAATAAAATCAAAGAGAATCAACACCAAACTAAATTCAAAATTAAACTAAACTCATTAATATTATGATAAATGTAATGATCATCTTCTATTGTCTTCTGCCTTAATCTATCTATCGAATTTAAGTCTATCGAATGGAACAACCTGTGTAAAATGATCTTACATAAATCATTTCAACAACTAAAATATGTCATGTGTTAAAAGTTTTACTGGAGAGAAACTAACATGAAATAATTCTAGAGTTTATCTTAATCCTAATTAAGCGAAATCTTAACAAACAAAGTCTAAAAATCTGAATCCAAATCTTTTCTAAAAGATAAAATTGAAATGAAATAAAACAGAAAATCCACTTCAACTGTGATTGCTACGCTATGTCTAATCTTGCAAACTAAATTTGATTTAAATTTCAAAGGATAAAAAAAAGATTCCTATCAATGCATATACAGATCGGTTTCTTACAATAATCTATTCTACTAATGACAATTCACTTCAAAAATAGCGTATGTAAAGAAATCTTTAATGATCTATCCTAAACTCTTAATCAAACCAAATCATTACTTGTAAATTAATCTTTCTCTATTTATGTTTTAAATCAAGATAAATCTTATTGAAATTGAAACTAATCAGTGCTCTAATTCTACCCTACTGATGTCAGAAGCTTCCTCAAACCAAACCACAATTGAACTACCCTAAAAACATAGTAAATCTGAGTTTAAACTAACTTCAAATCATAATTAAACTAGAAACTTGAAAACAGAGTAAATCTAAACTAAATTAAAAGAGTTAAATCAGTAATTGGATTGTTCATCAAATTCTACGAATGGAAGACAACTAATTCCAATATTCAATGATCTACAGAATAATACCAAACTAAAAATGAACTAAACGAAAACAATTCAAGTCAAAAATTAACAAAACAATTTCAAATTAAAAATAAACTAACACAGATTTTAAAACTGGAAACAAACTATCTACAATATAGAGAAAGGGAAAGCGAATTGAACTTGTTGGCGGGCCCAACCAAAAGGTGCAATTTATTTAAAACAAAACCAAAACCAAATCAAATCACTTCATGCATAACCATATCATTCTTCATGCTCCATAATTTGAAAATTAACTCAATTCATTGACAAAAAAGATAATATAATGCAGAGTTCAGGAATTGTATTATCAACAATATCACATAGCACGGTTTCTTCAGAGATATCCTTGACATAGAGAGCCACCAAGTTTATATAGATCCTCCCTACATCTACAATCATGAATCCAAAAATAGACTTAGACATAGGTACATTAATTGAGTGAATCTTAGATCCAAAAATAACTCAAAGTTTGTTAAAATTAAGTTCACAGCTTCATGACATGAAGTGTCAAGAAGCGTGAACTATGAAATAGAGATAAACATAGTAAAAACCAGTTTTATAATTCTTCTTTGAGTCATCACATTCTGTTCTCTCAATATTAATTCGAGATTTGAAATCTGAACTATAACTTGATAAATCATATGAATTAGAACTGGCATTCCAATCTGGCAATATCGTGCAAATCTTTGACATTTCCATTAAGTGCAAGCCAGTACTTGGTACTGATAAATATGCTTCAAGGAAACAAGTACCTAACTCATGCAATGTTAGTATCAATATTAGTTTAAAGTATTAAAATACATTAAAAATAACTTAAATCATATGACTACCTTGAATAGCTCCATTTAGGGAAAAATGATGTGAAATGTATCAAGGTAAGGCTAGAAAGGAATGATACTGGATATGGAATGGGGGTATATTTGGCATAACATAGGCAAAAATATGGTCAAAATTGGAGACTAACATTCCCCCAAGATGAATACTTTTCTTGTCCTTAAGAAACAAAAAGGAAAAAGACTAGGATTCATCAGAGTGTTGCAGCAGCTGCAACCAACATTTGCAATCCCTCCTGTTTTTGCTTCTTCATGTTTCTATTTTCCTTCTTAAGAACCCGATTAACGGTAATGTGCTTCCTGGAAATCCTCTACAATATCTTATTCTTCTTCAAAAGAGATCTATTTTTATGTTTTAATCACTCTATATTTCCCAAGAAGTGAGCTTGTCTGAGCTTCATAAGTTCATTTTCTGTTTTTATATGTCGATCCAGTATGGCATATTCATGTAACTTTTCTTTTAACCTGTGATTCATGTTTTTCAATCGGATAACCATTGGTTGCAAATATCTACTGGAAGAGATTACACAATAATATTTTAATGTCTCACAACGACCTTGTTGTGTTTGAGGGATGGATTCATGAGTGAACTCACCAGGTACTTGAACAGGGGTATCAACTGGTATCTCAACTAGATTGTCCTGCACAATTTCCTCTGGCACATTTTCTTGTTGGTTGACTTTACAAATCGTTCTAATCAATTGAGAGAGAGTCCATGTCATCTCAAAATATTTTGGAGCATCCTCATGATCAGTCATACTCTTCATTCTTTCCTGTAATGGATAACTAGGCACAGAGTTATCCATATCTAAAAATGTGCATTTACTTTTAGGGTTCCTTCTAGGTCTGATGATGAAATGCTTGAGCTCTTCCACATCAATAACATTTCTATCAATCGGAGAAGAAATATGAGCTTCAATATTTACATCTGTATGGACAACAGTTTCTACTTTTCACGGCTAGTTTCCAAACCCTCAGGACTATGGACATCAAACGAGTGCTCAGAGATAGGATTACCATCATCAACCTCAATATTACAATTTGGTGTATACTTAGGATCATGACAAGATTTGGCTAGGGTTTTAACAACTTTATTCTTAGAACTCAACTTCCTCTGTTTGGCAATTGACTTAGGGGTTTTATCCTTAGAATTTTCAGAAGCTAGAGTTTTTATAAAAAAAATATCCTAGGATTCCTATTTGTGGGATAATGCAATCTTAACTAAAATTTTTACAAGACCAAAATGAAATAGATTGCCCCTAAAATCCTTTGCTTTGTGAACTTGTTCTGACATCCTCTTCAAACTTTTTAATAGAAAATAAGGGATGTTCAACATATGGTTACCTTTAAAATGCAGTAAGAGTCGAGCATGACAGGAGAACACAATCATGTACCGACCTTCAAAGGTTAGGTAGTGTTGAAGTATGGATAGCAGCTGAGCCCATTTTCGTTCCAACCACGACCTCGAGGTACCTTCTGACCATTGCAATTTTTGATACTGGTTGCAGGAGCTATGTGCAAAGCTTTTTGTCTACTAGATGTCCCTTCATCCATCTCTGACCAATATTAGGTAATTGTATTACTTCAGAAATGAACTTCTCTGTGACTTCAAATTCCAATTCACCTACTTTAGCCAGTCGACCATGAAAGTGCAGAGCAAATTGAAGTGTAATCTTATCATCATACCCATAAAATGTCTTGAAGAATGGATCCCAACCAACCTTCTGAAAGATGTACTTAGTGACTGCATACTTAGGAAGAGCCTCCAAATCTGTATAAGTCTCGGGTTCGTGACAATTTGCCAGCATGATGCTACTCAGTATAACAGGAAAGGTTCAAAGGTAGGAAAAGGAAGTAGATGATATGAACAAAGGAGAAGACCATTAAAATGTAAGGAGATAACATCAAAATATGAGCAGACCATTATTTATGAAATAGGTCATGTAAGGTATTATGGAAAGACGTTTTGAATGTCATGAGGATCAGGCACATGTGAAGGAATGATAACAATCATACTTCTTCATTAAAACATCATTTCAAATGAGTCGGTATCAAATTCAGCCATTATATAATGTAGTTCATTCTTCATGACACGAAGTGTCAAGAAGAATTGAACTCAACATTTAAGTACAAAGTATACTCATTATAAGAAATGGAAATGATGACTTAACACACAAGAAAAAAAATGACATGGAGTATCGAGGCAGTCATAATTCAAGTTATTAATATGCATTTTAATAAATTAAACTAACATGAAACTATACTTACCTGAGCTCTATTACTTACTCCATGTTATGCTATGTTTTTTACTGCAGAAATTTTGAAACCAATTCTGAATCTGGAGAATGCCAAATATGTAACTGGAATCTGTGCTGCTGATATCCACTATGACTGATTTGCATTTCCTGGGACTAATTGATTATGACTGGTACTAACTGGTACTGAGAAAATAAACAAAAATATGCAAAGAAATATGAACTTAAAATAACTGCAGCGAAGACATCCTGAACAAGGTAGAAAACAAGCCTTCTATCGAGCTTGAATCTCTGTACTTGGAAACTACTGTAGTTGGGTAAGTGCAATAGAACCTTGCTGAGATACAAAAGATTTCTTGTTTTTGAAGCAAACTAACTATTGGCTATCCCTGAACCTGTCTCCTTTTTATTCCTAAAAGGAATCAACCAAAATCATGTCTTCTACAACATCTTCAAAGCTTTAACCCATGGTACAATTCTTATTTGTGTGAATAAATGTTCTGAAGTCGAACACAAAAAGAAATAATTGGATTATCGGCCATTAATGAATGTCGTTAACCAATGCGAGCTAACCCACCATTGATGTCAATGGGCCTCAAGGTACCTATAGTACATCCTAACATGTATGAATAAAGGTCTTGGTGTCGAGTCACCTGTAGGATCTATCAACCAAGAGACATTGATGTATTCCCATGGTTGTTAGCAAGGAAATATGCCATTAAGGCATGTAGATTCCAAGGTACTAAATAGTCTCTAATCTCAACCCAGATAAGGTGTTGATGTCGATGGAGTGAGACTTGTTAGAAGGTGGACCTTAATGTATCCCACATCATCCAACGCGAGTGAAAATATAAAATTTGCAGAAAATGATTTTGGTGGAATAGTAGTTACTTGTGGATTTTACGAGCCCAAGTTAGTATATGCTCGTCACTTTCTCATGTTTTGAGAGTCTGAGAAAATGCTAAAAGAAAACTCTAGGGGGGTTCCTTTCCCATCATAATCTATCAGGCCTGGTAAAGAATAATCCTATAACCGATAAATGCCCCTTTCATACTTTAATGAGCAATTCAAAGGGAGAAAACAAGATCGAATTTATTAATTTTAAAACAAGACAGTAAATACTGATGAATTTTTTTCGCAAAATGAAGTAATCTTAGCTTCTTACCTATTGCGAAAAGTGATGAAATACAATTCTGTATTTGCTTCAAAAATCCTGTAAAACTAAAAACAATCATATCAACATATCCAAAAACTCATAAAGAAAATTCTTTTTTATTTTCAAATTCCTTAATTTTTTTTATTATTATTTTAATTTTAATTTTAATTTTGTTTTTTTTGTATTTTTATTATTTACAAAATTATGGGAAAAAAAATGATCAAGGATTAGCAGGAGGAGAAGACTCTTCTCCTACTAGGTTTATTTCTGGTTGTTTAGACATTTCCCGTAGAAAATCATCTCTAGACAAGGGTTTGTAATATACTTTTAATCGATGTCCATTTACTACAAATGAATTTTGAGAATCATCTATGGTCTTGATTCTAACAAATCCGTTATCAAAACCAATTTCTAGTTCATAAGGTCCTAGCCATTGTGTCATAAGTTTTCCTTTAAAAGTTTTATATTTGGAATCAAATCGCAATGCCCAATCCCCTGGTTGAAAGTATTTCTTCTTAATGTATTTATCATGCCATTTGCTACGTTAATTTTGTATGAGGATAGTTCTTTGAAGAGCAACTTGCCTAATTTCTCCCAATTCATTTAGTTGCATAACTCTCTATTTTTGTGCCTCACCCAAATTTAAACCCAATTCTGCTGCTATGCGGAAGGTATGAATCTGAAATTCTATGGGAAGGAGAATTTGCTTTCCATATACCAATTCATAAGGGGTATGACCAATGGTATTTCACCATGTAGTCCTGTATGCCCACAAAGCCTCTGGAAGTCTATCCGCCCAATATTTATGGTGTAAATGTATTGTCTTGATCAGAATAGCTTCTAAAACTTTATTCATGGATTCCACTTGCCCATTGGCTTGCAGATGGTATGGGGAAGACTTACAGTGTTTTATCCCATATTTATCTGTGAGCTCCTTCATCAGTTTAGAGGTGAATTGAGCACCTTGATTAGTAACAATATCTCGTGGAACACCAAAGCGGGTAAAGATATATTCATAAATAAATCCGACCATTGATTTCTTAGTTGATCGATATAAGGATTTTACCTCTACCCACTTGGTCACAAAATATGTACAAACCAAGTTATACTTCTTCTTTCTAGACATTGGGGAAATTGGTCCTACAAAATCAAGTGCCCATTTATCAAATGGTTCAATCACAATCTGAGGTCGTAAAGGCATCTCATCTACTATGGTAGGATTCCCCATCCTCTGACAACTATCACAACTTCTTACATATTTTGTTGCATCCTTAAACAGTTTCGGCCAGTAATATCCTGATTGTAAGACTTTATATGCCATTCTCTTATCAAGGAAGTGTCATGCAGATGGCCCATCATCATAGGCCTGAAGGATATCGGGAATCTCATCTTCCCGAACACATCTCCTAATGATCATATCAAGACTTGTATAGAAAACAACACTGCCTACCCAAGAGTATTAAGCACTCTGTTGAACAATTCTTCTCTTTTGTGGTGATGACAAATGAGATGGAAATCTCCCTATAGCTAAATAGTTATCCATATATGAAAACCATGGGGTCTTAACATCTACTGCAAATAGATGTTCGTCAGGGAAATTATCATTCACTGGAATCTCATTACTGACTTGAGGAATTTGAGAAAGAATATCTGCAACTAAATTTTATTTTCTTGGCCGATCAACTATAGTGATGTTAAATTCTTGAAGTAACAAAAGCAATCGTGTGATCCTTCCAGTAGTAACTTTTTTGTTCATCAAAAATCTAATAGCAGAATGATCGGTATGTACAAAAACTTCATACCCAGTGATGTAATGATGAAACTTATTGATGGCATGAACTACAGTAAAAAATTCCTTCTTTATCACAGTGTAGTTCAATTAAGGAGGAGTAAGGTTTTTTCTAGTAAAGTAAATAGCATAATTTTGTTGGTTTTCTTTTTGTCCGAGCACTCCTCCTAGAGAAATGTCTGAGGTATTAGTTGAAATATGGAAGGGGAGAGACCAATTTGGTCCTCGTAAAATTGGTGCCATTGACAATTTTGCTTTCAAAGTTTCAAAAGAAATTTGACAATTATTATCCCAACAAAATTCTACATCCTTTGCTAACAATTTAAACATGGGGCCGGCTAACTTTGTAAAGTTTTCAATAAACCGACAATAATACCCAGCATGCCCCAAAAAAATTTGCACCTCCTTTTTGGTTTTCAGAGAGGAAAGATTAACTATTACTTCAATTTTAGTTGGATCGACTTTAATTCTTTCCACAGACAAATGATGACCTAACATTATTCCCTCAGTTGATAGCATTTTACATTTTTCATGACTAAGGGATAAATTTGATTCCTGACAATGAATCAAGACTCTCTCAAGATTATTTAAGGCTTCTTCGAAAGTATTTCCATAAACAGTGAAATCGTTCATATACACTTCCACACAATCATGAATTAAGTCAGCAAAAATCCCAAGGACTACTCTCTGAAATGTAGCAGGAGCATTGCATAATCCAAAGGTAGCACTTTATAAGCATAAGTGCCCCAAGGACATGTAAATGTGGTTTTTTCCTGGTCTTCGGGAGCAATTTGCATCTGATTGTATCCACTATACCCATAGAGAAGAGAGAAGTACTTTTTCCCGGCCAAGGTATCCAAGACCTAATCTATAAAAGGCAAGGGAAAGTAGTCTTTCAGGGTTGCCTTATTCAACTCCCTAAAGTCTACACACATTCTCCATTTCCCCGTCTCTTTCTTAGGTACCACAACAAGGGGTGAAACCCACTTGCTATCAGAAATTGGATAAATGAATCCCGCGTTTAATCATTTTTGTAACTCTTCTTTCACAAAATATTTCAGTATTGGATTCATACGCCTTTGTGGTTGTATTATTGATGTTATATCTGGTTGGATATATATGTGGTGAATACAAGTATCATGATGCACTCCTCTCATATTAGTGTACTCCCATGCAAATGCTCCTGATTGTTATTTCAAAACATTTGTTAACTGCTCCTGTTGGTTGAGACTTAATCCAGAATTGATGTATAGACATTTGCCTGGACTAATTTCTACTGGAATGGTATATGATCCCGGATTCTCATCAACGGTGAAAACCATAGATGGTAAAGACGAGATGAATGACTGACTTTGTTCTTGAAATTCCTCAATAAAAATTTGATCGTATTGAAAATATTTTTGTGGAAATTCAACATTTTCTGTCACGGAAAGAAATTGGCTCAAAATATCATCCTCTCTTGGTTCTTGTAACACGTGAAATTCATCAACAGAGAATAAAGGTTCTTCCTCATCATTCTCATGATATGGACATCTTAGCCACCAAAATTATTCTGTAACTAGCTGAGCAGGAGGAAAAAGAGTAAGCTTCTCTGAAGAAATGTCATTTGAAACGAACATATCCCCACCATGAAATCCTATGAAATCATTGGTCGTAGCCAACCAAGGTCTTCCTAAAATGATTGGATGAACTTTTGTGGGATATTTTGAGTGAATAACCATGAATTCGACAGGATATTCCCACAAAGATAATGTAACAAGAATGTCATCAAGGACCCCAATAGGTTTTATAGTTGTTCTATCAGCAAGTTCAAGAACTGTCGGGGTAGGGTGAAGGAATCGACTTAGCTGTAACAACTCAACGATATTGATGGTCATTATATTAATGGTTTCACCCAAGTCTACTAAATTATTACCAATAGAAACGTTATTGATAGTAACTAATACTTTTGGGTTCCCGGGATTGGCATACTTCACAATCTTAGGAGCTTTAGAGATACAATTCGATAATTGGCCTACCAGGTGTATTTTGCGTGGATCTTTCTGTTTTCGACCCAGTTTCTTAATGAAAAGTTCTCTAATGGTCTTGGTGTATATCGTAACATATATTATTTCTTGTAACAATGTAATCTTAACGCAAACATTTTTTAGTTCATTCATGATGTCAAACTCAAGTTGAGCAATTGGTTTTTCAATAAGCAACCTCTTAGGAAAAGGAGGTGTTCGCAGAACCTGAGTTTGTATGTTTTGATGTAATTTAGATACTTTATTATTTGGAATGGTGACATCTTTTAAAGATTCTCCATTTGATAAATCATCTACAGGTTCGTCTTCATGTTCTTAGATAATTATTGTTGGTGTTGTTCTTTTTACAAGTTGAGTTTTATTTAAAGTTTTCCTAGATCTCAACTGTATTTCTTGTACGGAAATGGGGTTTATGGTGTAAGATGGGAAATTTTGAAAATAATCATTATCGAGTGGCAGAGGTGGTCTGTTAGTAGGATTTGGAATGGGTTGAGTGGGTAATATGGTGGGTCGAGGTGGATTATGAAACTGTTGAGGAGTTTGTTGAATAGGTGGTAGAGAAGGTGGTGTAAATCTAGGCAATAATTGATGCATGTTTGGAGGGTATTGAGTACATGGATTCTGGGGCATTGGTACCATAGGTTGTTGCTGGTTATTTCCATAATTATATTCTCTCCATCCCTAATACCAAGGTTGAGAAGGAACATTTTACAGTGGCCAATTTGGCCAGTTCCATGGGTGTTTTTGTTGTTGTTGTTGTTGAGGAAAAAGTGGATAATAGCCGGAAGGTTGTGGGGATGGTTCTTGATACATATTCAGGTTCCTAGGTTGCCAAGGCCACCTAGGTGTAGATGAAGTTCTTGGGGATTCCCCTCCCTTGTATATAGCTTTCAGTCCTGGTAAGGATGGAGATTCTTCAGTTGCATGATTTTTAGTACAAATTCCACATACAGAAATACTGTCCAAAGGACATTCCCGTAAAGGATGCCTTTTTCTACATTTCGGGCATAATATGCTTAATATAGGGTTTTCCTCTTCTTGCCTTTTCTTAATCTTCAGAGTGTCTAACTGAGAAATAATTGTTCCTAAAATATTTGTTTTGAAATTTTCAAAAAGGTTTCCCAGTTCCATTCTAGTAACTCCACCAGATATGGGTACTTTGGTGTTTCTGTTGACGGGTTCTCTCACACTTTTTACCATTTTTCCCCTACTTCTCGAATACGTTCTACATATTTCACTAAGTGTTTTAATTTTTTTTTCTGATAAAAGTCTCCTGAAGCCATTAAGTTGAGAGTGTCAATGTATTCATCTAAAAACCCTTTTAAGAAAATAGTTTTGATTGTTTCATCTTGGAGACCATTATATTTGGATTTTTGAAGAGTATATGTAAACCTTTCTAGAAAATCCTCAAGGCTCTCATCATCATGTTGT
This sequence comes from Picea abies, assembly GCA_900067695.1. Classification (NCBI taxonomy): domain Eukaryota; kingdom Viridiplantae; phylum Streptophyta; class Pinopsida; order Pinales; family Pinaceae; genus Picea; species Picea abies. The sequence continues at coordinate 19,231 of CBVK0100286733.1, forward strand.
TGCATATTAAAAATATCATTTTGAGAATCCTTGGGTATACAATAGTCTTGGTACTTCTTTAAAAATGTTGCCTTCATATCTTCCCGAGATCTAATGCTATACTCCCCTAAACTCATGAACCAACATAATGCAGAATATTTTAGGGTAGAAGGAAACAACTTCAGCTTATGTGCATCCTAGAGATAATTATAACTCCTGCACAGGATATCAAATTCGAAAAGAAAGACATCCGGATCTTCACTACTTCTCCCATAAAAGGTTGGTAGTGCCGAGGGTGGAATATTTTTCATATTGACATTTTGGACCAAATCCAAAATTGGAAACCCAAAAGTGGTTTCTGGTCTTGGCTCATTCTCTACTATCTCCTATTGGCCCTTTTGAGGATACTACTACCTCTGATTCAACAATTGTAGTTGTTACTTGCGAAACTATAGTGTCAGGGTTCTCGAAAATAGCTTGCACTTTTTCCAGACTAACTATGTCGACCCAGTTTGGATCACCAAGAATTTGAATTTGTTGGTATGTAATGTTTCCTGGTTTTGGGGAGGAAATGACAAATGGTTTAAGTTCTTCTCGTATTGTATTATCCCCTTCTAATCCAATTTTAGTTTGTTCTATTCCTGATTCTATGTTTTTCTCTATGGTTTCCTCAGCCAGAGTTCCAGTCTCAGTTTCTATTGCTTTTTGGGTGGAGGTTTCTCCTTTTTTATGTTTTTTCATAGAACACCTATCTGCAGATGTGGTGACAGAACCCTGTCACCCACCAAAAATATTTTTTTGAAGTTTTTCTTGTTTTGAGTTTCCCCTAAATCTACCTCTATTATCTCTATTTTGCATGAAAACATACTAATAAAATAAATACTAAGATTGTGTTTCAGAGGAACCTGTGATAAAATATGCGTAGGTTCTTACCTCTCGTCTTACAGCTCCTCCTCTGTCAACCTGCTAAGCATACCACACCAAACCAAATGCATTTAAAAATAACCAAATCAATTATCTAACTTACCTTATAAACATCTCCCCAACAACCACGCCAAAAATGTCAGGCTTTTTATATTAATGATTTTAATTACCTGAAAACACTAAATTGTCAAACCAGGGAAAGTAAACTTACAGCTGCTACACTATATGTGCAGGTAAGATTCTAATTTCTACCTAAATGTTATTCTAAAAAGAAAACATAAACTTACTCTCATAAATTGAATTTTAATGATTATCTTAAAACTGATCATATCTTGTCTAATTAATCTAGGAAATGGAAATAATTCTAAGTTAATTAAATTCAAATGTACTTCTATTCCTAATCCAAAGAAATCATCCAATGTTATTTATTTTAATTCTACCATTAACTAAACACCTAATCATCAAAACATCTACCTTGACTATACAAGAAAGAAAATTTAAAAATCTTCTATTCAATCTAAATACCAAGAAATTCTAATTTACCAACAACTTTCACCTAATGGTACTATTTTATACTCACAGATATTAACCTACACCTACTTTATCAATCTATTTAATCTGCAATTTCCACACTATTTTAATTATCTGAAAATCATAAAAGTATCCTAACTCTCAAATTAAACTAATTTATTATGAAATGAAAACTTCCAATCAAAATTACAAATACTTGACTATTATTTTCCTATTGCAAAACTAACTATTTATCAGAACTTCAAGAAACTGACAATTGATTCTAATTCTATCTATGACTAATTAAGTTTTAATAATAAAATCAGACAACTAACCTATTCAAAAATCAAATCAAAGAGAATCAACACCAAACTAAATTCAAAATTAAACTAAACTCATTAATCTTATGATAAATGTAATGATCATATTCTATTGTCTTCTGCCTTAATCTATCTATCGCGTTTAAGTCTATTGAATGGAACAACCTGTGTAAAAAGATCTTACAGGAATTATTTCAACAACTAAAATCTGTCATGTGTTAAAAGTTTTACTGGAGAGAAACTAACATGAAATCATTCTAGAGTTTATCTTAATCCTAATTAAGTGAAATCTTAACAAACAGAGTCTAAAAATATGAATCCAAATCTTTTCTAAAAGATAAAATTGAAACGAAATAAAACATAAAATCCACTTCAACTGTGATTGCTACCCTATGTCTAATCTTGCAAACTAAATTTGGTTTAAATTTAAAAGGATAAAAAAACGATTCTATCAGTGCATATACAGATCGGTTTCTTACAGTAATCTATTCTACTAATGACAATTCACTTCAACAATAGCCTATGTAAATAAATTTTTAAGAACCAAATATCAATATAGCATAGAAAATCCTCAGAAAAAGTACTCAACGCCTTGAAAAAGAGAGAATTTCAAATAATAAGCCTCTTCGAGGGGGCAACCTTCTTTTAGCCCATTTAAATGTTTAAGTAGAAGATGATTCAAAATGAAAATGTCTCCTTGGTATATATAGGAGACTAGGAGGTATAATTACAACTAATGGTCTAAAGCCGACATAAATAAAATAACATTACTAATCTAATATGCCCTAATTAAGGGGTAACGAGCCAATATTCGGGCTTAACATGCCCCTCCCCTTGAGACAAGTGCTGTATGCTATGCTTGAGTAACTCTAGATGCTTCTGTATAAAAGACTCATCTTCCCAAGTGGAATCTTTAGTTGGTATTTTCCTCCATTTAATGAGATACTCTGAAATGGATCTATTCCTCAGTTGGCGAATTCTTGTGTCAGTGATGGCTTTAGGCTCCAATATGATTTGTCCTTCCTTGTCAAGTTCTGGAAATATAGTTTGAACTGGGATCTTGTCACCTATAACCCTATTTAAGCATGAAACATGGAAAACTGGGTGTACTCATGAAGATGCAGGAAGCTCCAATTTGTATGCCATAGTACCAATATTTTGCAACACCTTATAAGGGCCATAGTAATTTGGTGATAATTTATTATCCTTATTGGCTTGCTTGAGGGACAT
>CBVK0100286734.1:0-22193 GCA_900067695.1 Picea abies
GACGAAAAGAGTGCAAACAAGCCCATTTGAAGCACTTTACGACAGAAAGTGCAATACTCTAGTAAGTTGGGATAATCCAGCTGATAGGACAGTAGTTGGGACAGAGTTGCCCAAGGAGATGAGGACCAAATGATAAAAATAAAGAAGAATTTGAAAGTTTCCCAAGACAAAAAGAAAATTTATGTCGATGAGAACAGAACCCATAGAGAATTCAAGGTGGGTGATCATGTCTTCTTGAAAGTAAAAGCTAACAGGAGTTCCCTAAAGCTGGGAAGCTGCACCAAGTTGGCAGCCAGATTTTGTGGGCCATTTAAAATCCTAGAGAGGATTGGTCTACTTTATTATACGATTGCATTGCCTGCATCTATGTCTGTTCATAATGTCTTCCATGTATCATTGCTAAATAAATATATACCTAATGTTAATCATGTTATTGATTGGAATGTGATTCAGGTGGAGCAAGAAGGCAATTTTCAAGTGCATCCGGTGTGCGTTTTGGACCGGAAAGTAAAGCATCTATGGAACTGAGCCATAGGGCTTGTAAAGGTTCAATGGACCTGGTATGGTCCTGAGGACGCTACTTGGGAGCATGAGGATGCAATGCGGACAAAATACCCACATCTTTTTGAAGATTTTGGAAAACTCTATTGCATATGGGTGTATGATGCACAGAGGATAGTGCATAAATAAAGGGAGGGGATTGTAATATACCTCAGTCGAACCCAATTGTAAATGTAATATAAGTGTACTTAAGTTGGTGAGTTGTTTTGAAATCATTTTGTAATGCACTCCATGTGGGATAGTGCGCACATGAACTACGCAGTAAAATGATGTAGTATGCACATTCCTGGATACCGCGCACAGTAACTAAAGTGCGAGGAGTATGGAGGACAACGAGCCTCATGTATATGATATGTGTTATAGGTTGGTGAGCCAGTTATTATAAGTTGGATGCTTATGTTTTGGTATTAGGCCGGAACGCCTAGATGTTAAAGGCCAATGTGCCTATTTTGTATATGACTCATGATTAATATAAAATACATCGTTGCGTGCAGACCGACCATGATAAAAGAGATGGGGGATTGAATTTCACCAGTTAGGGAAAGGGAGGGCCAAAATTCAAGGGAATATTATATTAATATTTCCTAAAGCATAAAGTATGGATAATTATTTTATCCTAAGACCTAAATTTGGAGACAAGTGGACCAAAGTAACTTCTGATATGACAAGTGTCAAGTTGGGGACAAGCATTCATATCATGGGGGGGGACTTAGCTCATTTGGTCACTTTTCAGGGGATTCTTACTAGCAGCTTGACCATCATTCTCACAATCACTTTTACAATGATTTTCACAATGATTCCTTTCATCACTCAATTATCCAGTCAATGACTCCATGACCATTTTCACTCATGTAGTTAGTTATCCTTGAGACATCCATTTCACCATTTATGAGCATGTTCCCATATCCTTTTCCGATTGGTGTACCTAGTTAGCTTGGAGCGGGATTGAAGAAGCGGGTTGTCAGGCCCGTGAGAAATTCTCTGAGTGTGAGAACTGTTGGGGATTGATTCCCGAAGGTGCTAAACTGTAGCTACAATGCTCTGAGACTTCCGATCTAGCCTGTTGTTGAAGCCCTGGAAGGGAATTGGGGCAGCTAAGGGACTGTTGAGAAGAGAAGGAGCGCACTTCCTTGGGTGGGATAGGCATGTGGGGAATGAGAGATTGTAGGTTGTTAGTTGAGTGAGCACTTGAGACAGATTATTTCATGTTGTCCATGAGCCTTAGCCTGGTTAGGAACCCTTTACCCAGGTGGATTTCAGTCCCAGCTCGGGGGTGACTCACTGTTGAGAGTGATGAACAGTGTAGTCTAAGGTTGGGAGGTTCGTGGATGGTCTATACGCAGTTGGTGGAAATATTTCCAAGATAAGTACCAATCGTATGATAAAATGATATATTGCATTGTTATTTACGTGCTTATGTTACGGTTTATCATAAATGTGATTATAATTGCTTGTATGCTTATGGGTATTTTCTTGTATATGCTGCATATATGTGGTTACTGTTATTTCAGTATAAATTCATATATTATAGAATGTAATGGTTTGTTTATTTTTATATGTCAATCTTTCGCAAGAGTGTTGTATGTACATGTTTAAGTTGCATGCAGTTTTAAGAGAAAATTTATGTGGCATAGCTCATTTGATTACTCGGTATGTTATCATATGTTCTGTAGTAAGAGAATGAAACCGTTCCCTAGAGTAGCATGGCCCAGCCTGTTTATGGTTGGGGATGTTACTAACTGGTGTCAGAGCATGATAGATTTCTCTGGAGTGGCGTCCCCTGGCCTGCGGGTGGCTGGGGGAATGTTACAGTGTCAGAGCCCTTCGAGGAATAGAAAATGATCACGATCTATAGAGAATTCCCACCAGAAGTAAAAACCCTATTTTTATAGACCATTTTCAAGCCTTAACACCATTCAAAGAGTATGTTGTTACCTTCCAGTGTAAGCATCATGGTCATCGAAGTCCAATGGGCTTGTTCTCTACTAAGTCAAATTTTAGGGTTGGACAACAACAAGTTTGTGGTAGAAGTCATGTTAGGTTTCCTCTTGATTTTATTTTTTTCTGGTCAGTCAGTCTATGTCAGTTTTGACAAATTTATTGTTGACAATATGCATCAATAGATAGTTAACTTCAATTCATTGAGACACTTCAGTTACTACACGCACTTACTGATAATGTTTCTGGAATCTAACAAAACCGAATTTCCTAAGACTGCATTTATTTCGACTGAGTGTAAAAGGATCACCATGCTTATTTTCATCAATAAGATTATGTTCATGTTGTACAATATTATTTTCGGTTCAGATCTACCAAGGGTTCTGGAGGAAATGAAAATCTCTTTACAACCAAATCCAGAGAGCAATATAGGATATTGGATGTTGTTCATACAATCTACTGTGTTATGGGTATATGGCTATCAGGAAGGACCTTATCTTTTACCAGTCTTTTTGAATCCCAGAATCTTTGCTTTGGAGTTCATAAGACAAAGGATCATCTCAGAGACAAAGCATTTTTTGAAAGCGCACAAGGCTTCTAACTTAAATTTTCCTTTCATAGTTGGACCCTTTGTGATAAAGAACAAGTCTTGTTTGCCTCAGATCCAATCCAAACTTAGTGAATTCGGGTTCACAAAGTTGCAGGGGATAAAATATGATCCACATCAAATCATATGGAAGAGGAGATTGGTGAGAAAACAAGGCCCCTATGAACATGAGCTAGTTGAAGGATTTGATAAGCTAGCTAATCTAGAAACCTGTATAGATATGGAGGTCACTCTGCAGCATGATTAGACAAAACATACAGAAAAAACCTCCCAACAGAGCCCAACAAAGAAACCTTCCCCTAGGTTGGTTTTCAAATATCCTAAAATGAGTGTCTATAATAAGAGGAGTTGTTCAGAGGCCCTGGGTGCCAATAGCCAACAAGATACTCTCAAGAAAATGAAAATCACATCATCCTCTCAAATAGTTGACCTGGAAGAAGAAGAGCCCAAAGGGAAAACATGCATGGAGACAGTGGAAGGTGAAACCAAGAATGAAGATGTTGTTACAGGAAGCATGCCACAAAGTGAAAGTAGCACAAAGGTTTTTAGCAGCAGGAAACACATATTTAGCTAGACACCCAGGGTCATTTATCAGTCCAAGGAATATTTAATGAACCAGTATGTTGTGAAGGGAAGTATGGCCAATAGTGAAATAAGAGACCTTTTTCCTAAAGTAGAGAAGACTTCCTGGCATAAGGCTTCTTTACTCTCAGTTAGGGATGTGGAAAGAAAGATGTTTAACATAGTAGTGGTTGATGATGATAAGGTGTTTGAGATCAAAATGCACTATGAAAATATTGGCGCCCTTGACAAAGTAAAGTTCCACAGTAATGTCAGTGACATGTTATATTTCAATTATATGAGCTTAGGTATGAGGGTTGAAAGATTGACAACGCATGCACTCAAACTAGATGGACAATTGAAGCAGGAAAAGGCATCTAGCAAAGCCTAGATGACACAGGTCAAAAGTTTAGAATCTGAAGGCCCTCAAGGGGTAAAATATTCTCTGGATGAGAAAGATAAGATGATCCAAAGCCTAAAGAAAAAGTTGAATATATCCCCTATAGATCATCCATAGACAGAAGAGTTGACTGCTTTGGAATAGGAGAAGGAAACATTTAGACAAGAGGCACTCAATTACAAAGCTAAAGTGATGCAGTTGGAAAAGGAGAAAGAGAATTGGTCACAAGCATAGGTAGTAACATCAGATATGGTTGTCATTGTACCTTCTAATATAGAGGCTAGGTCAAGCAATGAGGGTTTAGTCCAATCTATGTCCCATGTAAGCTTAAAAACAGGGGAGATCAAGGGTCTAAAAGAGGTCATAGAAAAGTTGAAACAAGAAATGAAAGTGAAAGATGAGAATATGGCTCAACTCCACAGAGATAATCAATATTTGCAAGAGAGAGTGAGCAAGCTAAAAACCAGGTTAAAGGGAAAAAAAACTATTACAGGGAGCCAAACATGTGATATGGGATGTTATTGCTACAAAGGCTACTAAATTCAGGATTTATATGAATTTTATAAATGACAAAGACAACGTGGTTGATATAGCTCGGAGCAGGTGTACTATTGTTAATGAAGTGTTGGACAAGAAGCCCTCGGAATGGGCCCAAAATTCTATTGACTTGCTAAATTATGTGCCAAATGTTGATCTCCAAACTATCGAGGTAAAGGACAGGACTGCGTTGATCATTTCGGCCAGGAGGATCATCGCCAAGCACAACCTGCTCAGATTGGTCCAGAACAAAACTATGCAAATGGAGCACAACCTAAAAGAGTTTAAGGATGCATTTGAAAAATTATTTATGAAAGGCCTACCACCATTTTGGGATGGAAAAGGTTCATTATACAATCAAGAAGACCTCAATTCTCTCCTCATTCAGTGCATAATGGACCATGCTAAATTTGAATCTATGGAAGAAAATATGAAAGGCCCAAGTCTAGTAGAGTATTTGGCTACAGACTTTGAAATTTTGAATAAGTTCAAAACAATGAAAGTTTGTCTACTAACTATATCGTAAGCCACGTGTATTGAATTGGAGATTTTGATTAAAGAGATGATGGACTACGAAATCCCCTCTGATTCGCAATGGAAGGAAATTGTGTGGCTGGGTAAGGCAAAGTGTAATATCCTCAGAACCAGTAAGTGATCCCCAGGTGTCACCAAATTTGTAGATCCAACAAAAGACCAGAGAGAAATAGATGGTGTGGAGGAAGTCGAGAAGTCAGAGAAATTGGTCCTCAATTTTGAAACGCCTTTTGTCAATCATTGTAAATCAGTTCATATATGGAAACTGTCAATCGGAATAGTTTTAGTCAGTTTTATAAGATGAAACGCTTCAGTTTCAACCATTGTAATCGAATTGTATAAATACTAGGACACTTGAATGAATTAATGTCGCTAGAAGTGCAAGAGCACCTTTTGGTTGTATCAAACTCTATTTTTTATTTTTTTGAATCTGAATTGAATATAAATGTAGAATATTTTGAAGTATCTATGAAAATATTATAAAGGCTGGTGATATGAGCTTTGTTTCCCTTCATCATATGTATTTCATGTAAGTTGTCATTTCATTTACATTTTCTTTTGTTTAAATTGGAGAGTTAAAGGCCCAAAATTCATCTTGTGATGCTCTTGGCTTAAGCAATTTAAACTGTGTGATTGTCTTCTTAACTTATTCAGAATTCATTTCAGTAATGCTCTGATGCAGTTATTTGTTTTCTTTATCTTCCTACACTCTCTTTAAATTTAAGAATAACTTAGATTCATTGCATCATTTATCCTTTATCCTCTGGAGAGTTATATCAGCCGATGCATTGTTTTCATTTAATTTAAGAATTTTGACTCCATAGCCCTGAGTGTTCCTTCCCTTCCTTGCCAGCAACTTTATTAAAAACCCCCAAAACAAATCAAATCTAGCCACTAATTTCCAAAGAAATATCAAGTGACACAAGAGATCCCTCTCTGAGTTGAGCAGGCTAGTGCCTCAGCTCTAAATCTGGTTGAAACAGTTACCTCTATCATTTGTCTATCAGCTAGACAAAATTTACAGAGTGCTAACACAAACCACAAGTGTTCTAGATCTTATTTCAAAATGAGTGTTTTCTAGTCTGGATAACCACTCGTAAAAATCTTGATGAACTCTTGCAAAGAAAATCTCATGTACATCAGTAAAGATGTACATTCCCAACCAATTTTATGTACTAATGTTAGGGTTCTTGTTCTGAGATTTGTAGAAGTCCCTTTCTTGTTCTTCTATCCACTTCTAAATTTTTGTATTCGATGGAAACCACCTTGACATCCCCTCAAGAAGATCTCGGTCCCAGCAACAGAACCATTTTTTGGCACAGGGGAAAACCCAGGGTTCAACTCTAACAGCGCACCAACAAACCCTAACTACTGGCCCTTACAAAAACACCTACAAAGCAAATGAATTCTCACTTGAAGTAGCAATAGGGTGGTTGCAGGACACAGGTGTCTACAACCAGAGAAAATGCAAGATGATTCCAAAACAACAACACAAAATAGCCTAGAGATTCTTAACAGTATTATGCCTAACTTCACAAAGTAAGTTATATCTTCTTATCTTCAATAGGAAAAATAAAAATGTAATAATAGTATCAAAGATAGTAAATAACAAAGAATCAACCACATAGAACAACAAGATTTTACATGGTTCACCTTCTCCCTAGGGCTACATCCACAAAACTGTGTTTATTGATAGAATAGATGAAAATATACAGTTCTATCTGTGCACTCAGTTGTAGATCCTTCTCTCTCTTCCTCTATATTTCCTATCCCTGTGCACCCAGCTGTAGGGTCGATATTCACACCCATCTGAAGACCCAAAATACAAGAATACCCTAAAACATAACACTTCTACATCTCATCACCACTATCACCTCTCTAACTTTATCTCAACTCTTCTAGAACTTTATTTATACATTCCATGACTCTTAGAAAACCATGGGCCGAAGCCTAGGTTCCAAAACCCTAGGTCAACATAACCCTCACTTTAAGGACTTCGTCGACCTGTTCTTTCTTCTTCTCCGTGAGGTGCTCCAAAGAACCCATTAGTGTATTCTTCTGTTTGTTGGATTGTCCACGATCTATCTTCTTTGTTGCTTTGTCTTCCTTGATATTCTCTTTCAATGACTTGCTTTCCTTTACTTTGTTCCTTCTTTTATGCTTATTTAACCACTTCGACCCTTCCTTGGTTTGTGTGCCTTTCATTCACTTCATACTTTGTCTTTCTTCTTCCTTAATCTTCACTTTCTTCCTTAATACATGACCAAGGGCCAATAAAGATCTTATCATTCACACACAATTATACAAATTGTAGGCCCCAAATAACATTTATCATATATTTTTTACTCATATATCAAAGGTGTATATACAATAGTTGGATATCAGATGAGAGGAAAATTTGTAACTACATTTCACGGCTAGTCTGATCGCATCCTTGGAAATAGAGCTAAGACTCGACACATTGCAGATACAATTATTAGTACATAACTCCAAGGTCAAGATAGATCAAGGTTCTACAATTAAACATCAACAACTCTATCAGTATCAACATCTGCAGCAACAACATCAACAAAAACTTGGTCTCGTTTCATAATTCTTTGTCTTATATCTTTCTGTGGGATTTCTTGATTCATCCATTACATCTTACTGAGTCCATATTTTCTTGGTTTTATCTAGAAGGTTTTGGCACTTTTTATTGTTCCTTGTAGCTGGAGGACAAATACATTCCTCCCTTATGCTCTAAGCTATAACTTTTCGCTGCTCAAATCCTCTGTTGGTGCATTGTGTTGTTCCACAACACACTCTAACTGCCTCAAAATAGTGTTATTTTTGCAAAATAGAGTCTTCTCCAAAAATGAAGGGTCCAACTCCAAGGATGTAGCTATGGCCGAGGTGACTATCAAGGAGCAAGCCATCATGCATGCCCAACACTTATATTCGATTTATTCTCAGTCAGACACTCTCTATGATATTATCTCACATGCTCACAGGCAATTGATAGATCCTAAAAATCAAAACCTAGGCCCCATGATGATGGTGTGGTGGGTTATGTTTCCCATGCCTTTGTGGTCTAGTTAGTTGAACAGAAAGGTCACATTTCTATCTCATCACACTCATCATCTTGTGGATATAATGATAAAACTATTACAGTTCCTACTGGGAACTTCGAAGTGAATTTAGTGTAATACACACAACCGAAGAATCCTCAACAACTTGGAGGAAATAAGAAGAGGAGTAAAAAGAAAAATTCCAACACTATGCAAGGGACTTCTCCCACCCAAAAAAATAAAGTGTGAGGAATAAAAAAGAATAAGAAGAGTCGATTCCTTTGCATGATTTGTGGGGAGTACAATGCTACTCATCAGTGTCCCAGGAAGGATGAGGCCCATTAGTATTTAGATCAGCAAAGGGGCTCCCAACAGCCTATTATCCTAACTCATACTTTCTCCCCTCAACCTCAACACATGGTTGCAAAAAATCCTTCCCCTCCACAAGGGAGCTTGGAACATACTCCTCAACATGAAGGGTCTTCCTTGAATTTCATAGTTTTCATGTGTTACCATATGGTCAACTTACAAACTTGAGCCAAGAAATATGACAATTCCTAGCCTACTCCTATTGTTCATGAGTCGCCTGGGGGGGGCTCTTCATATTCATAAGACATCCTTTGACACACGCATCTTCCCCTGAAGGGTGTTCTTCGACAAACAATACACAATCCAAATACACAAGTCCCCCACAACCACAGTATTTTGGAATACTTGGCCCAAACACTCTGTGCCATGTCCTCACTTGAAGTCCTCCAAATATGCCCCACACAATGGAAATCCTTGTTGTCTTTCATGGGTGGGGTTTATCCCTCAAAGTCAAGTTTAACAACCTTTGTTTCTTATTAGGTTCATCATCAGATTTCCCATGAAATATATTTCCAGATCAAAGTAATATTGATGGGGAAAAATATCATTCGCACTGTGATTGATGAAGGAGCCCCGAATTATATCATGTCTATGTCTTGTTGAAAGGCCCTTGGCTCTCCTAAGCTTGAAACTTATACAACATAGTTGAAAGAATTCAATAGACATATGTTCCAGCTCATGGGATAATCACCACCTTACCCATTGAGTTAGGTGGTAAGAATGCATTTGTTGTTGCGGAGGTCATCAATGTACCTCTTAAGTAAAATTGTTACTCCGACACACTCGCTTCTATGAGATGATTGTGTTTGTCTCATCACTGTTTAGGGTCTTACACTTCCCTCATCAAGAGAAAATAGTGATGATCGATCAACTTGTGTTTTGTACCATAGACCTTGGATCTAATGCAGTGTATAATGTACCCTTCGTCGATGATACCCAGCAGTCTCATATGAGTGTGGGTGCGAGGATGTTTAAAGATCCTTCACTCATGGGAATATTTCCCCTTTCCCCACCACCTCCCGCTATGAAAATTTCTTCTATCAACATGATTTCATTAGTTACCAATGGATCCCTTAGGTTTGTTGATCCTTGGGTGGTACCTCATCCTAAGGATATGGAATCATATGTAGCATCTATGCTTCTCACTATGGTTGAAACTATCGATCCGACAATCCCATCAACATATATTGATATTGGTTAGAAAATCCATCCTCACAGGGAGTATGATCTACCTACTCCACCCGAATGGGTTGTTGACTTTCCAAGTTTGCATGGCATCCTTCAAATAAGGCTATCATGGATGTCATGGATTCCATAGATAATCCAAAGGATGAGGTGATGCATCGATCATATTTTCTTGATTCATAACCAATTATAGTTAGCATGATGAGTCATGATCCAAGACTAGGGGAATTTGCTAGGGAATCCTGTGAAACCCCTAGTCTTGACCCTTTTCTTCCCTAGTTATCTTTTTCAGAACTTGCCAGTGAATTATTTGCTTCCCATTACACTTAAGATTCATGTTCTGTACTTCCTTCATGTCTTGATGGAGACCATCAAGGATATTTCTTATCTCATGAACCAGTCATGATGAGTATCTTTGTATGCATAAATTCATTCCTACGTGGTATGGCCCCGACATGGTAAGTCATATGATGCCAACATCGGCTCACGAGTTCATCAATTATGAAAAAGATTCTTGTCCTAACCTTAGAAATGGGATATACTTCTCCTAAATAGCCATAATGCATAGTGCCTTGTACATAGGTGTGTGGTGTGACTGATTTTTTTTTTCATATATCATATCCAAAAAATCTAAAATTATTTCCTTTTTAGATTTCACTATGCATTTTGACCCCCAAAATCTAGTTTACATGTTGATAGGATTATGGGGACTTTTTTTTTTGAACATGGTGACTTCCACTGAAATTGAGGTACGTGTTTTTGAACTTGCATATAGGGATAGGTTTTTCCTTGTGATTCCATTTTTCATTATTAACCACCCCTTTTCCGACACATGCCTTAGGTTCGATATTGTATGGTTGCGACATTAGTCACTACGTTTTTCACATTGTAACTTGTTCGGTAGTGCATACCCTTCATAAGCTCCCTAGTTAGCACTTGGATTTCCATTTGATGCCCATGCTACTATTTCCCATAGGGTTGGGGAACCCTCCTATAGTCCCGCCATAACTTGATTTTGAGACTCATTTTCCTCTCTCCATCTATATTCTGGAAATATCTCGAGGCGGTTCCTCAAATTTCGATGTCGCTTAATTGTTTCCTATGCATTTTTTGCTTCTGTCATACCTCCCTCCACTGCATTTTTGTTTTCTGAGATCCTGCTTACCACTATTGTAGTATCCTTTGACCATCTATTTTCCTCTCTTCATATATATTCTGGTCATATCCCAAGGTGTTTCCCCAAATTTTTATGCCACTTAATGGTCTCCTATGCATTTGTTTATTATGTCAAACCTACCTCTACTGCATTGTTGTTTTCCCAAATACAACTTACTGCTATTGTAGTAGCCTTTGACCATCCGCCTCTTGCATTATTTGGACTTCTTTTTTCATCCATCCACCCATGGAGAGAACAACTTCTAAGAGTGGATCTCACTTTCCTATACCATTTTCATTCATGTTGCTTATGTTAGTTCCATGTGCTTGGAATGTAGGATCATGTTATTAATCCACTCGTTCTCTCTAGACTAGTAAAATTTTATCTCTTTTTCAGAATCCTTAAAGGACATTGTTGTAGTCCAAGAAATAGAGGCAAGAATTCAAGAGATACTACATTGGAATACACATAACGACACACACATAATCCCAATAAATAAAGAGCTAAATGTGGGGAATGATATCCAACAACCTTCTTATTCCTCCTTTAGGGTTATTTATACAATAGGTAAATGGTTGGAGCGATTACACCCACTCCAACTAATCATTCATTAGGTGTTTTTTATCCTTTATTACATACATTCATATATATTTACTTATCTTTATCCACTATATGTGTAATTTCTAATAATACATGTATGTGAGGATATTAGGGCCTAAGAGGCCCCCTCAACATCTCCCCCACACTCAAATCCTTGCCCATCCTAAGAAAGTGTGTATATAACTAATGACTTGTTACTCTTTGGTATGTGTCTTCAATCTGGTAGTGACATGTGCAGTCCATGAGTCTTGCAGTGATTTTATCCCACCCAACAATGGTCCCCTTGATCCTATTGTTACACCTTTCTCTCTGATGCCTTTGGAGTGGTGAGTGGCTCATCTTGGGCTCATATCACACTTGCACAACACTCGTAGAAAGATGGTTCATTTTATCATGTGAGTGTATTACTCTGCGCTCTGCCAATCTATAGTTTCCTTGCTTTCTCTCTTTTGAGGTCACAAATTAGGAACTATTCTGCAACTTTTATTTCAGAGTGTTCAATCAATCCATTCATTCTTCTTTCATCATCTTTTCTTTTCATCTCTCATGTGTGTGTCTGTTAAGAGATGTATCTTTCTAGACTTCCTTTGACCGCTGCCAACATTTTACGATCATCATGATCTATCAATTGCTATGTGCTCACTTCTCTGCTGCTCGTCAATATTTTTTTCCTACTTCTCTTTAACATGATTGTGTTGTTGTCTGTATGACTGAATATGAGTTAATTATGACTCTAACACTTAGTAAAACACAAATACATAGATTTTTCCTGTGCAGGGCTTAACTTCATGTTGTCGACTAGAAATCAACTGATGTCAGTGAGGCACCAATATCGTCAGCTAAGGACCAACTTATATTACATAGGTGGATGGATCGCATGCCTTCGAAGAAGACTCGCAATTAACCCCCTCCCCTAATTTGACTCAATTAACTCAATTGTGTAGTTGAATCAATCGAGTTATGTGCAATCAATTCATGAAACAACATATATTTATTTGTTCTTTTTCGATTTGTCTAGACTCAGACTAAAGACTCAACTATTATCTGGACTTGAATAAACAATGATTTACAATATCCTTCATGTAACACATTATAGCATAAAACTCTATGATAATGACTTAATAATTTAAACTTCAATGGTTGATTCTCAATTGATGTTGATTAGCCTGTCCTCTTCATTATTCTTCATTTCAGGTCGACTTCCCATATTGTTAGTCTTCATTCCTTCAAACAATACTTTTTGAAAATGCGTTTATGGTTTCTCTTTGATTCCAAGAATGATGGCAATTCAATGTTTTTACAATGACATGATGTAGTCATTATTAGTTCTATCTATATCCACAGTTTGAAGTGATTAGCATAGTGGCTACAATTTCTTTTCTAGGTCGGCCCTCCTCACAATGCTTTCATTTGAATTCCTTATTGTTAGTCAGTCAGTTAGTTCTAGATCAAATTGACTCCTTCTTCACATATATGGCTTCTCGTCGATTCACCCAGTCTATCTATTATTATATTGTCAATTTTATGGTTGGTTCTTACTCCATGAATTCTATGATTGTCACTTGAGGTTCCTGTTCTAAGGAATAACACTTTCGATCTATCTTACTTATGGTTGAACAATTATTAAATGTACTTTCCAAAACGTTGCTTGGTGATAATATTTCCATTTTTTCCACCGAGAGTTGAGCTCTCCACCTTGATTTCACAGAGTCGAAGAGATTTAATGGTTTTACTAAGATACGATAGGAAGTAAGGGTAATCTCTATGGTAGAGGGAGTTTATTTCTATTAGTGGGCTCTGTCAACTAGGCGTCGGCTGGATCAGTCTTCTTTAGTTGGCTACCTCCGTCAGGATTTCGCACAGTTGAATCATTTTAGATCAACTCGACTCCTTCAACCAATATTTTTCATATATGATTGCTCGTGGATGCACAATTTGCTAGAATTGAAGTGTTTCCATGGGATTTTTTTGGTCGTTGTAATGTTGTATTTCATAGTGTCGATAAGTTTTTGTTCAAATCCATTGGTGGACAATGAGTCATATTTTGCACTACTAAATTTATAATTAACTCTAATAGATATAGTTTTGATAAATGTAGTTCTAATCCATAAACTATCCTTGTAGGTCAATCACTCAATTCTCTACTTCGTCAAATGGAATTTTTTTCTTGTTCGACCACTGGTCCAATCATATTAGCCTTGTGCAAACCATCAACTTGTGAAGTTTCTCTATCAAATATTGCAGTAATTGTTTCGTTCTTGACTAGTTCCAGTAGCGTCCAACATTAGAGATATTTGTAAATGAGCAGTCGAAAATTGATTTATTTCCAATGAGTAGAAACGACAAGCATTCTAAGAGTGTCCATGAATGATCAACAAGAGTAAAATCCTTATTTCAACTTCTAGTTTCTTTGTAGGATTATATGGAAGCAACCACAAGCAATGCTTTGCGTCTGGGTTTCTTTGTGCATGTTATCTTTATGTGAGTAAGAATCTATGATCAATGACCAATGCGCATGTCTTGTTTATCTTCTTATCTCTCCAACTTCTTCAGGTTTAGACCACCCCCATCCTATGGATATTGGTGACCACCCACCTATTCCAACTAGCTTCACTTGACAGTTTTAGTTCAACACGTTCTTCTATAATTATTTGTAATTGTTGGTTCTACACTTTCGGTGTTGTATGAAGTGTTACACATCTTCCATGTGGATATTGGTTGCCTCCCACCTAATCCAACTGGATTATTTTGGATATTTTTATGTTAGTGCATCTTTATGTACTTCCACGGTTATTTTGGGGCCCTAAATAGTGTTTTTTTGGCTTGTCACAGTCAAATTGTAGAAAAAAATCAAATTTTGATGACATAATATGTAGTACTCGAAAAGACCTTTCCAACGGGTTATCACACGCCTAAAATAGAGGTCGTGTGCAAAATATACGACCCCGGGAAGTTGAGGTACCAACTTACCTATTGAGGCCAGATAACTTTTGGTGTTTCATCTCCTAGGGTTAGGTTTTTGGATGTCTAGGGTTTTGAAAATCATGGGTAATGTTAAAAATTCCTATGGAGCCTTAATGTAATCATTTTTCTCAGATGAATGTGCATAGTAGCCACATCTCTTCTCAAAGATAGCTACCTCCATTCAAGCAAGTTGTTTTCAGTTCTGCAGTTTTATAGTTTCAGACTATTTTATTTATTCAATGGAAGTTATTGGTCACTCAATATATGTTGTTGTTCTCAATATCTCTATGTTATTGTATTTTGTCTTTAATTATTTTTTTTCTACTCATGAATCTGGATCAGTGGTATTAGAGTGGTCTTCTCTTCATTTATTTTTCTTTGTGCATGTCCCCGACAAGATCTGGGTACAAGAAGTTGGGACTCGAACCAGTCAAGCCTTTGCAAGATCTGCCATGCCAAGCCTAACAATAACCTATGGGATATGGGAAGAAATATTATGGGTCCGGAGATCCTCTTAAAATGTTTCTAAAGGAATCCCTTGCATGACAAAGGAACAAAATGATGGACAACTTTGCACAGATCCTTCGATGGTTGCCCACAAGAGAAGCATCTTCATCAAGTGGCCATGCAACCCACTTCAAGGTACAAGTAAATTTTTATATTCCATTATTTGAAGGACTAATAGATGCATATGTTGTAGATAAATGGTTGAATTTGCTCGAAGGGTATTTTTCGGTCCACAATTTTTACGACGGGGAAAATATTACTTTTGCACTCCTCAAGGTCATCCCCCATGTCAAGGACTAGTGGGATACTTACTCCGAGCAAATGGCCATAGAGGAATCTGAAATATTTGTGGTTACCCCAACATGGGATTCCTTCAAGGATTTCATTAAAGAACAATACTACCCTGTTGGAAGCTATGAGGACCAATACACAAGATGGACCATGTTGCATCAGGAAAGGGACCAAATAGTACCAGATTTCACCAATATTTTCCTTACCCTGAGCACCAAATTGGGTATCAAAGACTCTGAATGACATTTTGTTCTCAAATACCGTGGTAGTTTTCATAGATACATTCGAACAAAAATGGATTTTATGGACATCACATCATTAGGTGCGGCGTATAGATATGTTGTTAAGATCGAGCATAAATTTAAGCAGGAGAGGCAAGAGTTTGGATCTGCAAACTCCTCACAGCTGAAGCAAGGAATAGGTGACCCCAACCCACAAAACAAGACACTTCCATAAAGAAAATATGGCCACTTTCAAGACAACCAGTCCAGGATGTAACCCAAGAAGGGTAATGAGAAGTTGAAGAAGGACATGATAAAATGGTGTGAATACCATAAAATCCCTTGGGAGAACACCGAAGAATGTCTCTCCAAGTAGTCACTGGTGGTTGAGATGAAATATTCTGAGTCAGAGGCAGATTTTGACTCTAAATCAAATCCAAAAAGTGGGAAGCGGATCATCGATGTCAAGCCCAGTTCTATTGTCACTACCACCAAAGTCCAACCAAGAGAACCAGACAAACTAGAGGAAGGGAAATGCCTCTTTCACTCACATATGTGCGTAAAGGGGACTCCACTACATTTCATTATTGATAGCGGCAGTTAGAAGAACTTGATTTTAGCAAAGGCCATTAAGTGGATGGACCTATTGATCACATCACACCCACAACCCTACACCATCGGTTGGCTTCACTAAGGATGAGATATTCATGTTAGCCAACAATGTCATCTGCCCTACAACATCAAACCCTTCAAAGACAAAGTATTGTATGATATTTCTCCCCTTGAAGTTTACGATGTTCTTTTAGAAGAGCCATATTTGTGGAAGCGACATGTTGTGTATGAGTCTAGACCCCACAGTGTTATTATTACTTTGGGTAGACAATTGTATAGGATACCAGAGGTATCACTGCCTACCTCTATTTCTTTAATCTCTACCAAGAAATGTAGTAAGGTCATTTCACATACCGGGAATTTCATCTTCTTTGTGATCCATGCTCGCAGTAAGAAGAAGGTTTCCACCACATTTGTGACCTTTACAAAAAGCCTTTCTTTGTAGTAGAAGCAAGTGGACAAGATCATGGAAGAGTATAGAGACATATTCTCCACACCCACTGGGGTATCGACACACTACCAAGTCAAGCATCCAATTGATCTAACCCCTAGTGCATCATTGCCTAATGGGCCAATCTATTGTCGCTTGTTGATGGAAAATGATGAAATCAAGCACCAGATCCATGAGCTTCTTTAAATGGGAAAAATCCAATCCATATCCTCCCCTTACAGAAGCTCAATTGTGTTGGCGCATAAGAAATATGGGACCTGGTGACTCTAAGTTGATCACGGAGAATTAAACAAAATCGCAGTTAGGAACCAATACCCAATTCCCTGAATTGATGACCTTCTTGACCAATTCAAGGGGGGAAATTTATTCAGCAATATTGACCTAAATTCTTCCTAACACTAGGTTCCCATCAAACCAACTGATGTATGGAAGACAACTTTCAAATCTAAATAAGTTCTCTTCGAATGGTTGGTCATGCCCTTTGGCTTAACAAATGCACCAACAACTTTCATGAGATTGATGGATGATGTATTGAGACCCTTCACCAACTCTTTTTTGGTGGTATATATGGATGGCATCCTCATATTCAACAAAACTTGGGAGGAGCACATGCAACATATTCAGTGGGTTTTGGGCACTCTACGACAACACAAGCCATATGCCAACTTGAAAAAAATCTCCTTTGGCATGAACATGGTCCAATACTTGGGCTACATTGTTGATGAGAATGGGGTACATGTGGATCCAACTAAGATCCAATTCATTCATGATTGGTGAGCCTCGACCACACTAACTGACCTTCGAAGTTTCTTGGGACTTTCCAACTTCTACCGAAGGTTCATGTTGGTATTTTCTCATACTGCATGGGCCCTCGGCCAAGTAACCAAGGGAGGTGGCAAGGAAAAGTTCTCATGGGGGTAGGCACAACAACAAACATTTGATTATCTAAAGCATCGCTTGTGCTCATCTCTAGTACTCTCCTTACCTAATCTGCAACAATGATTCAAGTTTGAGACTAATTCCTTCGACTATGTTGTAGGTGTAGTTCTCACTCAACATGGTCATCTAGTAGCATACCATGGTGAGACACTCTCAGATACTTTCCAGAAATACCCCACCTATGAGAAAGAAATGCATTCCATTGTGAAATCCTGTCGTCAATGGAAACATTACATTCTAGGAAAGGAGACAATCATCCACAATGATCACAAGCCTCTGTAATTCATACAGACACAGGGAAAGTTGCAAAAAAATTGCCATCAAAAGTGGTCCACATACCTACAACAGTTCCATCTCAACATCAAGTATAAAAAAAGGAGAACAAATCATGTCACTCACTTCCTCAATCACCCTCCTTTTGTTTCACTCTCTACAATGCTCCATTCCTGCGGGCATGAGGCATCTGAGTGGAACCAACTTTATCATCATGACCCTGATTTCTCCACCACCTATCAACTCTTGGGTACAGGAGTGAATGTCACTGATTTTCACATACAGGATGGATTGTTATGCCATTTGGGCCACCTCTGTGTTCTCAAAAGCGAGCGTGCAAAGATTATTTTGGAGGCTCACTACAGTTGGATGGATAGACATTTTGGCATGGATAAAATTGTGTCCATTCTACAGAAACATTTTTATTGGCCAAAACTTTGACAAGGTGACAGAAAGTATATCAGATCTTGCACTACTTGTTCCATTGCCAAGCCAACCATCAAGAAGTAAGGCTTATACACCCCTGTTCCTACTCTTGAGAGGCCTTTGGAATCCATTTTGATGGATTACATGTCTGGCCTTCCATCCACCAAGCACAACAATGATTGCATATTTGTGGTGGCTGATCGGTTTTCAAGGATGGTCATTATCACAACCTGCAAGAAGAGCATCATAGCAACAAATAATTCCAAGATCTTCTTTGAACGGGTGTGGGTCCATTTTTGGATACCACAGACCATCACCTCATATTGAGACAACAGGTTCCTCAACACATTTTTGTCGAGTCTCTGGTCATTATTGGACAACAAGCTCACTAAATCCACTGATTTCCACCCCAAAACTGATGACCGGATAGACGTCAGCAATCGAATGATTTTGCACATCTTGCGCATGTACAAATATAATCATCTGCATACATGGGATTAGAGTCTTCCCTATGTTCAACACAACTACAACAGGGCTCTCCATACCTCCACTAGCCATAGCCAATTTTAGGTGGGGCTAGAATTCCAATCCTTGGGTCCCATTGATGTTGCACGACCTCTTGAAACCACACAGGAAGAATATTCCCATGTTCAGTCCAAAGACAACAAAGCCACCAAATTCATTGAGCGCATTCAACACATCTTCCAATAGGTCCATGAGATTTTGTAGAAAGCCAATGCTAAGTAAAAGCAACGCCATGATCAACACCGGGTACCGCATCAATTTCAGGTGGGAGACAAGGTATGATTACATTTGTAGAAAGATAACCTTAGAGGGCCCCATCAAAATCTTTTTCCACTTCACTATGGGCCTTACACTATCACCAAGGCCATGGGTATCAATTCTTTTGAGATCAACACTCCACCCTTCCTTGGCTTGCACCAAGTGTTCAATGTGGACCTCATTAGGCCATATTTTCCACCATTATTGGACACCTCAGAGATCGTAGAATAGTTGTCACCAACAGAACTCAACCCTGACTTCATGAAACATGCATCCACTGATAATATAGTGGACACATAGGTCAAGGGCACTTGACAACAGAGGATCCAGGTTTATCAGGTTGTCAAGGCAAGGAAACTCCTACACCAAGGCAAGTGGCTGACCCGGGACCAAATTCAACAAAAGTTTCCTCACTTGATGGGGGAACTCAATGAAATGGATACCATTGCTTCCTAAGGGGGTAGGACAGATCCAAGTGGATATTGGTGGCCACCCACCTATTCCAACTAGCTCCTCTTGACAATTTTTAGTTCAACACGTTCTTCTGTAATTCTTTGTAATTGTGGGTTGTACACATCCCAGGTTTTTTGAAGCCCTACACAGCTTCTAGGTGAATATTAGTGGCTTCCCACCTAACCCATATGGATTATTTTGTATGTGTTCATGTCAATATATCTTTTTGTACTTCCAGGGTCGTTTTGGAGCCCTAAATAGTGTTTTTTTTGCTTGCCACAATCAAACTATAGATGGAGTCAAAGTTTGATGGCATAATGTGTAGTTATCGAAAAGACTTTTCCAATGGGATACCACATGCCTAAAATGGAGGTCGTATGAAAAATTTATGACCCCATGAAGTTGAGGTACCAACTTACCCTTCGGGGCCCACATAACTTTTGGCGTTGTGCAGACCGTCAACTTGCGAAGTTTCTCTATCAAATTTTGCAGTAATTGATTCATTCTTGACTAGTTCCAGTAGCATCAAGCATTAGAGATATTTGTAAATGAGAACTTGACAATTGATTTATTTCCAACGAGTAGCAACGACAAGCATTCTAACAACATCCATGAATGATCAACAAGAGTAAAATCCTGGTTTTAACTTTTGGTTTCTTTGTAGGATTATATGGAAGCAACCACAAGAAATGCTTTGTGTCTAGGTTTCTTTATGCATGTTATATTTATGCAAGAAAGAATCTACGATCAACGACCAATCAGCATGTCTTCTTTATGTTCTTGTCTCTCCAACTTCTTCAAGTTCATACCACCCCCATCCTCATCCAAATGGATAATGGTGGCCACCCACCTATTCCTACTGGCTCCTCTTGACAGTTTTTAGTTCAACACGTTCTTCTGTAATTATTTTTAATTGTGGGTTCTACACTTCTAGGGTTGTCTGAATCCCTACACAACTTCTAGGTGGATATTGGTGGCCTCCCACCTAATCCAACTGGCTTATTTTGGATGTTTTCATGTCAGTACATCTTTTTGTACTTCTAGGGCCATTTTGGGTCCCTAAACTATGTTTTTTTGGCTTGCCATAGTCAAATTGTATATAGGGTCATAGTTTGATGGAATAATGTGTAGTTATCAAAAATACCTTTCCAACAAGCTATCACGCGCCTAAAACGGAGGTTGTATTTAAAATTTACGACCCTGGGAAGTTGAGGTGCCAACTTACCCATTAGGGCCCACACAACTTTTGGAGTTTCATCTCCTAGGGTTAGGTTTTTGGATGTCTATGGTTTTGGAAGTCATGAGTAATGTTTAAAAGGCCTCTGGAGCCTCATTTTAATCATTCTGCTTAGACAAATTCACGTAGCATCCACATCTCTTCTTAGAGTTAACTACCACCATTCGAGCAACTTGTTTTCAGTTCTGTAGTTTTACAGTTTCAACCTATTTTATTTATTCAATAGAATTTATTGTTCACTAGATATATGTTGTTGTTATCATTATCTCTATGTTATTGTATTTAGTCTATTATTCTTTTCATTCCACTCATAAATCTAGATCACATCCGCTGTTGTTGTCACCCAGCCGAATGCAGGGGGCAATGTTGCCACTATTGTAGATCTTCTTGTATATTTTTGTCTCTCCAATAATATGCAGATATTCAATATTAATTTCATCCATGAACGGTCTTAGTTCAAGTCACACAGAAACATAACTAAAATATTGTAGTCCAAGCAATTGAGGCAAGCATTCAAGAGAGACTAAATTGGAATGCACATCAAGACACACACAATTTCAAGAAAGAAGTAGATAAATGTGGGGAAGGATATCCAAGTGCCTTATTATTCCTCCTTTAGGATTATTTATACAATAAGTAAATGGTTGGAGTGGTTGCACCTACTCCAACTAATCATTCATTAGGTTCTTTTTATTCTTTATTACATACATTCATATATATTTACTTGAATTCATCCAATCTATGTCTAATGTCTAATACATGTATGTGATTTCTATTAGGGACTAAGAGGCCTCTTCATCAAACACAAAAAAGATACTATCGAGTATACTTTTATCTCTCTTTCGTGATAGTTAAACCATGAAGGAGACACACACAAATAAAAATTAAAAAAAAAAAAAAGAGTGGGGGTTTTTCACAATTGGTTTATTCTCAAAATGGCAGTGTCAGTCGAGTCACCCTTAAAAATGGAACCTATTTGAGTCATCAACTTACAGTTGGGTTTTAGGTTGTTGATTAAGGTTGGTTGTCATTAATGTCAACCATTGAATAAATCCTCGTAGCACAAAGGTTTGGGTAATGGACCCAATATTGTTTGATGTAAATATGACTCATTATTGTTTTTTCATGGTTGATAAGTAAATATGGATGAACTCCAAAGTGGTCCCCTTATGGTGAAAGCCCTCACGGGAAGACGTTTTGCAGAGTAAGAGAACCCATGATTAATTGTGGAATAATGAAATGAAGGACAGTGAATTTTTCAGGGAAACTATCCTATATGGATAGTGCTTATCATGCCATTTCTGGTGGTATGTAGAATGTCACATAACTCCTCATGGTTAGAGAGTTATGACCATGAAGTTGGAGAACCTAGGTTTGGGTAATGGACCCAAGTTTGTTTTATGGATAATGGTATGATTTTTGATATACTTGAAGATAATACTATTCTATATGGATAGTACATGTCATTCCATTTTTGGTGGTATGTGGAATGCCACATAACGCCTCACGGTTTGAGATTTATGGCCTTACGAAGTTGGAGG
>CBVK0100286735.1:0-22193 GCA_900067695.1 Picea abies
TCTTCCGATCTCACCGAACCCGTACCTGCCTTCACAAGTTACAAATTGTTTGATAATCATCAAAAGATCATACCAGCGAGGTTTCAACATCTTTTCCGGTAAGCCTCGGTCGCATGAATTCACTATGCGAGATTGAAACAGTAGAGTCCACAGGACATCCTTAACCTTACATCTTTTCGACTATTTTTGCCCCTCGTCAGGCAGGCCAGTCGCAGAGCTGAGGGATTGTTCAGTGACTTCAAGCTGGACATCTCCAACTTTAGCTCTATAGCCATCGAACGATAAATAAAACTATCGAGACACAGTGATATCATAACCATCAAATTTCCTGATAAAAGGAATCCACCCAAACTCTTCTAAGTCGCCATATGCACCATCAAACGTTAACAGTGCTTGGGACCCATTGGGCTCGGCTCTCACAACAGGAGCCATAGTTCCTGTACATGGTAGGGTTCTAAGTGAATGAAACAATACACAGAGCGAAAAAGAGAGGGTTTAACTGCTTGAATGTTCAACGAGACTGGGAATAACTCCATGCGTGCGAAGGTGGTGGGATTACCACCACCACACATTACATTAATTAGCTGAGTACAGCGTTATCAAAGTATGATCGTTTATATCATGCATCTCGGCCAGGAAATCGGTGTGTAATCATGTTAACATGCCACTTACCCGAAACATACTTAACACCACGCGTTACATTCAAGTGCCAAGTGTACAGTTCAATCAACACAGTACCCAGCACTAACCATCGATCAGTCATGTCATTTCAATGCTTCATACCACTGTTAATACAAAAAACCCATACATAGTTCGAAACTATATGATCGTTCAAACACCAACTCGGAAAACCAATGTATCGAGTAAGGGTTTAAACCACAAAATCGAAATGCTAATAGTTTGATCAAAGCGCTTCAAACTATTACCACTTTATGAAATCAAACTCATGATATTGCCAATGTGCTCGTAGCATTATCGAAGTGTCAAAACATTGTGATCAATAAACATATGAAATTGATAAGTTAAGAGTTCAAAAGAAATGATTCTCATACAAAAGCAAGATGAATTATGTCACCTAAGACATCAAGCATAACTCATAACTTAACATTCCCAAAAGAGAAATCAATTAAAGTGAATGGCTACAGTTTTGAAAGAACCTTCTGCAGTGAAGTGATAAACCAATGGTCAAGTGTATTTCAATAAATCAATAAAAGACGACAATAGTCCAGACAACGAGAGAAGTGTTTTCACACTTTCAGTTGTGAAAAATCAAAACGAAATCAAATTGCAATTGTCGTGAAAATGAAACAAATGTCTTGAAGCTCAATGCGACGACGATTTGTCGTTTTAGAAGACAAGAGGTGTAGGCAACATTTTTCTAGTAATAAAAAAAAATGAGTTGGCTGCCAACAATGGCGACACGCTGGGCGAAGTAGTTATCTCTGTCAAAAGAAATGAATTGAGATACATAACAGCAAAGAAAAATTCAACTTTGAAAGAATAACCAAAAGGTCGTACTGCATCATCAACAATTATCTTTTCCAGCGAAGTTTTAAAAGATGTAAACCAATAACAGTCTTAAAGATTAGCAAGTCATGATTTTTATGATAAAATCTTCAATACTGTTGGCATGGCCACTGCTGCCAGCAGGCGTCCATAGCCTCGACAGGGTTGCCATTTAACCCACTCGGACGTCTTTATCCTGTCAAGAAGCTCTATATTAGAATAAAGGACTTTTCAAAGAGGTTTCTTATAATTTTACAGATTTTCATTTACCCGACATTGCTTCGCTGCCAGCAGGCCTGTTCAGTACCCCGGTGAAGTTGTCTTGGTGCCATGTTTGCATTGCCCCGCTGCCAGCAGACTTATTCAGTATCCCAGCAGGTTTACAAACACTTCCCACAGCTCTTTATTGATATTTTTATTTTGTTTTTCTTTTTATAGATAGCTGAGCGGGGTGACGCTGAAAAATCTTGATATATTTTCATAATTTTTAGACCTCATCAGACTTTTTCATACTGTCCTTAATTCAGATCCAGAAATGTTTCATTACTAAAACAGCTTAACTTGACAGGGAGTCATCCTTGTTGATTCATTCCTTTACGGAAAAGGGACAGCGTAAAAAGATAAGGATAATCACGACGAACTTTACTTAGAGATTGAAATCAGTAAACTTCCTTCAAACAACATTTTCCAATATCATTTTGAGAAATATATTGATGTATGTACAATCTTCCAGTAGTTATTTCATCGAAGAGATTTTTCTACAACCTATGTCTGAATGGCTCAATAAACATGCGTATGCTTTGAAGACTCACAAACACACAGAACTGATAAATCAAATCAAAATCACAAAATGAAAACAAAAGAAAAATAAGGAAATATTTACATAATATACAAAAAATAAATGGAATTTAGGCAAAGTGTCTTTTCAGGGCATGGCCATTCACCGGGTAAGTGTCAATCTACCCTTCAAGACTCTACAGGCGGAACGAACTAGAACCCAACTTTTTAGCAATCAGAAATGGCCCAAGCCACAGACTTTGAAATTTAGTGTGTTCACCCTTCCCTTCATGCAGTTTGTCCCACTTTAGAACGAGATCACCTACTTCAAAATTTCTATCGGAAGCAGAACTAGAATCAAACCAGCTTTTAATTAGTTGTTGATGTTGGTTTAGTTTATGCTTGGCTTGAGTTCTCACTTCTTCTAGATTCATCAGAGCGTTAATGCGGCTTTCTAGAGGGGGGCATTCTTCTTCTTGAAACTTTTGTGACAATTGGAGTGACGGAAGAAGAATGTGAGGTGGTAAAATGGCTTCTCTGCCATAAACAAGGAAAAAGGGAGAGTTACCTATAGCGGCTTTGGGTGTTACCCTATCAGCCCACAGTGCGTTTAGTAGTGCGTTGTGCCAATTCTTGTGATTTTCAGCCATAGTTCTCTTGATAATCTTGATCAAGTTCTTGTTGGTTGATTTTGCTAAGCCATTACCCTGGGGGTAGTAACTAGCAAAATACTTGAGCTTTATTCCTTTTTCTAAGGCAAACTCGGTCATTTCAAGAGAGGAAAAGTATGAAGCGTTGTCAAAGACTAGACAATCAGGGATGCCGAAGCGAGTAATAATATTCGTGTTCAGAAAAGTGATCACCTGACTTGTGTTAACCATTTTTAGTGCGACAGCTTCAGACCATCGTGTAAAGTAATCAGTGGCTGTCACAATATACTTTTGTTGCTGTGAGGATGGAGGGTTAATAGGACCAATGATATCAAGGCCCCATTGCTGGAAAGGAGAATCGACTGTGACGAGTTGCAAGGGGAAGGCTGGTTTTGGCAGTCGCCCTGATGCTTTTTGACAAATGATACATTTTCGGCATAAGGCATGGGCATCTCTGAAGAGTGTGGGCCAGTAGTAACCGGCTCTTAAGACTTTATGTGCAGTGGTGTCGCCACAAAAGTGACCACCAGCTTCTCCCGCATGCAACTCAAGCAAGACTTTCTCTGCTTCGTCCTTTTCAAGACAACGCATCAGTATGCCATCAAAATTTTGACGAAACAGTATACTGCTGATTAGATGAAAGGGGGCAGACTTTAGTCTCAAAGCTCTTCTCTTGGCAGGGTCAAGGTGGCGAGGTGTTGATCCATGTTGAAGATAGTGCCTAATATCGTCATACCAGGGGCTCACAAAGTTTTGCGTGCAACAAATCATACTCTGATCGTGGTGTTCTAGGTCTGACGTATCACTATCTTCTTTTTGTTTAGTTTCTAAATCAACTACCAATTTACACAACCCTTGGCCTCTCACGATCTATGCTGGGGTGATCTCTAGGTCAAATTCCTACAAGGAGGTGACCCAGTTGGCTCTTTTCTCTCCTGGCTCCTTTTGCACTAACAAGTTCCTAACGGCGGGGTAAGGGACAATGATCTTCGTCCTCGACTTCAAAAGATATGACCGGAAATGCTTAACTGCCTTGAAGACAGTGTAGGCTTGCCGATCAACTGCTGGGTAGTTAAGTTCAGCACCTTTGAAAGCAGAGCTCATAAAGGCGATGGGTACTTCGTTGTTTTCAGAGTTCTTTTGAGTAAGAACCGCGGCATAGGAACGATCAGAGGCAAAAGTATAAAGTGTGAAATCTTGAGAGAAATCGGGGCTCATGAGAGACGAAGCGCCGATTATGGCCTTCTTTATATCGTTGAAAGCTTGGTTTTCAGTAGGTCCCCAGTGATATTGGGTGTCCTTCTTAATCAGGTTTTGCAGAGGTCTGACCATTTCGGAGAAACTAGGGACAAATCTTCTCACGAAATTGATCTGACCAAGGAAGGACTGCATAGATTTCTTGGTGGTAAGTGGGGGAAGTTTGGAAATGACCTGGGTCCTCTCGGGGTCAATAATCATTCCATCACTAGACACAATAAAACCTAGCAGTTTACCCTGTTCTACTGCGAAAATGGACTTCTTAGGGTTCAAGGAAATGCCGTATTTACGACATCGTAGCAGAACAGCTCGTAGGTGAGCTAGATGATCGTTTTTGTTTTTAGAGTAAATGGTAACATCATCTAGGTAGAATACTATGGAGCGATTGATCAAGCCTCTGAAAGAAATATCCATTGCTCTCTGAAAGGTAGCACCGGCGTTAATCAATCCAAAGGGAATTTTGCGATAAGCATAAGTGCCCCACGGGGTACGGAAATTAGTTTTCAATTGGTCTGACGGAGACATTAAGACTTGGTTGTATCCGGAGAAACCATCCAGTAAGGACAGCCTCTCGAAACCAGATACTTGTTGTAGTATCTGTTCCATGGGAGGGACGGGATAATTATCTTTATCAGATGCTTTGTTGAGGTTCTGGAAATCGACACAAAGTCGAATCTCCCCGTTTTTCTTCCGCACTAGGACGAGGTTGGATACCCATTGAGTATGCCTAACAGGAAAAATTATTTCAGCACTAAGGAGTTTATTGAGTTCTTTTTGTACGGTCGGTTCTAATTTAGGATGCATTTTCCTCAATTTCTGTTGGAAGGGCAAGGTTTGGGGCTTCTTCGGGATGACATGCTGTATAATATTAGGATCGAATGTATTAAGATCTTCATAAGTCCAAGCAAATACATCCTTAAATTCTTTAAATAATTTGATGAAAGCAATTTTTTCTTGTTTACTACATCCCAAGCCTAAATTGATACATTGAGGATTTTCACTAGTTCCTAGATTAACTTTCTCATAAGACAATGAGGAACTATTTGTTTTGCAGTTGACCGTCTTTTTGAATTTATCTTCAAAATCGTAAAACTTTTCTAGTCTAACAACAGATTTGGGTATGAAATTTACCATGTCTGATAGAACTTCAGGAGATTTTGGATTAGGTATTACCGTAAAGTCATGTAAATTGTCATCATGGGTTTGTTCATCTATCACGGCGTCCTGAAAGGTTTCTTCCATGTGCAGAAAGTTGATGATCTGTTGATCATCTCCAAATACCCTCTAGTTTGTGATATTGTCAGGAATAGATGGTCGAAACAATAGCTCCACGGAGAATGCGCTTGGAGATAAACCATCTGCAGGAAGAAGTTTAGAGGCAACATTAGCAAGTAGATCTGCTTCAACATTACTTGATCTAGGAATAGAGTTTATGTTAAAAGTAGAAAATTTGTTTATTAAACTCCATACCTCAGATTGATAACATTTGAGATGCGGGGTAAGACAATGTATAGAATTTCTCACCTGCCTGACCACTATCTCAGAGTCGCCGAATACAATTAGATTTTGAATGTGCATGTCTAAGGCTTTTCTGAGACCTTGTAACAAAGCCTCATATTCCGCAATATTGTTAGTACATTCAAACTCTAATCTACAAGCCAATAATGTTTTATTACCTGTCGGATCAATGATGATGCAGCCTGCGCCAGCTCCTTCTTTTGATTTGGAACCGTCAAAGTATAGAGACCAAATTTGATTTGTATCGAATTCGAAAAATGGTTGGATAGGAGTTGTTGGTTGCGTACATGCTTTGATCTCGGATAGTCGTTGTGGATCGTTGATAGGTGAAACTTTAGCCATGAAATTTCTGAAGTAGGAGTCCATCCCTTGGACTTCAGGCGAATCTGTCGGGGGTGTGTATGGCTCATTGGGGTCATTCAAGTCTGTTACCATGAATTTGAGGTAACGCTCACGGTTCACCCTGATCTTATTGGGCTTACCATTCTCTGGAAGCCATAGGTGAGACCAGTCCGTTGCGAATTAACCATGCAGCTGCTCCGACCAGTCCCTGCTCAAAAACATGCCATATACTTCCGGAATATCTACCACAATTATATCAATAAACTGATGAACTTTTGGGTTAGATGATAACCTAATCAAAACATTTTTCAATTCGCCCATAACTTTTACATCAGTTCGATCAAGTTATATTATTTTCAAGGAAGACGGTTCTACTTTAGCATTTATCTTTTGGCAGACTGACCAAGGCATCACGTTTGATGATGCTCCCGAGTCAACCATGCAGTTACGTACATTTCTGTTGAAGATTTCGAAAGTTAAAAGAAAAGGAGGTACATTCTTGCGAGTACTTAAAGTTGTTGCTTGTGGTTTCTTACTTGCATTTTCTACTACTACTTTATCTGAATTATTTACACTACTTACATTGTTATTTACATTATTTACATTTGGTACAGGAAGGCTTCCTTTGTCATGAGAGCCAGGATTATCTTTTGTGGAAGTCTTCTGTGGCACTTTGCTTTGTACAACCTTACTATCATTTGAATTACCATTCTTGCCATTATCTAAAATATTTTGCAACATCTTCTGTAACAAGAATGGAAATTTCAACAACTCATAAATAGAAATGTTAGCCCGTAATTTCTTAAAATCTTCTACAACATCATAATCTAATTTAGGGCTAGCATTACTCTGTTTAATTTCCACTGATTTAGATAGTTTTGGAGGTAAAATTGCAGTGTTATCGACAGGAGGTTTGTTTGCAGTCTTGCTCCTAGTATTGTAAGGGTGCACGGTCTCAAGGTTAGCTTGGAAGATACTATCAGAGAGGTGACCAAAGATATTCGGAGAAGACTCTTCTTCTTGGGTAGTTTCCTGCTCAACTTCCTCTTGAGGGAAATCAGGAGGGATCAAGTCATCCTGGGCTCCTAGAATTGATTGGAGAGCATATTGCAAGCTTTCTAGGTTCATGCCTTCAGGGTTAGGATTAGGCCAGTTTGTTTGAAAGGGTTTTCGGAAAGGAGGTTTGTAGGGTCCTTTAATCGAAGAAGCCTCTTCAGTTGACCTTTTTAGATCTATGACTTGATTAGATAACTTTTGTACAACTTTAGTTAAGTTTTCCAAATCAGAGTTTTCGGGTTGTGTTTTGTTTTGTGGAGGCCTGGGAAGAATTTCAATATTTTTCTTGGAAGAAGAAACAGTCTCTGTCTCATTTCTAGAGGATTCTTTGAGGCTAAGTATATCTTTTTCAATTTGAGCAGCCTCTTCAAAGGCTTCTAACAACATTGCCTTTTTGGATCTTTTCACCCAAATAGCTATACTTTGATGTAGGGCTTTGGTGTAATAAGCTATTACAAGGCTTTCTGCAGGCATAGAGTCTGTAGGGATTCTATTTTTAAGGGTCAAAAATCTTTGATTAAAATCCTTGACTTTTTCTTTAGCATCCATTTTTAAGTTTGAAAGGTCCATGACTAAGACTTCCGGAGGTTTGCCATCTCCGAACTTTTCTAAGAAAATTGATTCAAATTTTTCCCAAGATGCTATAGTACGAGGTTGCTGGGAAAAATACCAGGTGGACACATTACCCTCAAAGGTGTAAGGGAACAACCTACAGACTATGTCTTCGTTCTCAACGTTGCGGAGTCTGATGTATAACATAAATTTCTTGATATGGTCCTCCGTTAGCTGTTTAGAATCGGGATCAAACTTAGTAAGCCATTTTTCAGGGTGCTTAGGCAAAGGATGCTGAGGTCCAGGTACAACTACAGCATCTTGGTCTAACCAAGGTCTAGCAGGGTTGTTCTGATTAGCCATTGGGGTAGTGGGCGTAGGAGGACGTGAAGGCGAATTTCTTTCGTCCGAAGGGGAATCTCCTCCTGAAGAGGAAGGAGATGAGGGAGGTGGTGAAGGAGGAGGAGAAGGAGATATCCCAGATCCTCCTGTAGTAGGATTTGTATTTGAATCCGTAGGATTCACAGTGGGATCTATATCACCTAATTGTTCTCTGACCTCGGAGAAGTCTAAAGGTTGGCTCCACGGGCGATGAGGTTGCCTAAGGCTAGCAAAGGCTCTATGTGATTTTATAAGAGATTGTCTAAAAATTTCTTGAATATCACCGCCTGTAGGATTAGGGGTTGCTGGCTCAACTGCGATCTGAGGATCCTCGGTTGAAGTAGTTGATGTTTGAGGGGGGATATTATCTTGTGAACGGCTTCTAGTCACTATGGGAGTGCGATTAGGGGGAGGAGGAGTCTTTCGACCACCTCGTGCCATTAATTAAGATTAGGCCCTCCTTCTAGCGCCATTTGTTGACGGGCGAAACAGTCCATCCATCAACTGGAAGAGTGGAACCGGTCCAAGGTGGTTCAATCCAAACGGCTTGGGTTATTTAGACAACCCCGGACTGGTTCCACTCTTCCAGTTGACGAATGGACTGTTTCTCCCGTCAACAAAATGCAAATGGGAGAAATCCACAGAATTCTTTCTTAATATAAAGAATTCATTCATAGGAAGAACCAACTTCCAAATTATCCAACTACAACTAGAAGGAGGCTACAACCCCCTATTCTCAGGATCCAACCTGAAGGAAGCTACAACTCCCTGAATTCTTTGGCTCCAACCAGATGGAGGCTACAACCCCCTGATTCTTAGGCTCCAATCTGATGGAAGTTACAACTCCCTAATTTCTCTGGCACCAACTGGAAGGAGGATACAACCCCCTTTCCTTTCCTCATCCTTTTGCCCTGAAATATAAGTGTAGACCAACTGTCACTACAACAACCACCGCCACTATCACTGTCACTACCACTATCACATCAACTTGTAACTTGTCACTGTATCCAACATGTCACTGTCAGTATGTTACATCAACCTGTCATTGACCAGCCTGTCATTGATTAGCCTATCATATCAACCTATCACTGATCAACATGTCCAACCTGTCACTATCATAGATACTCAACTAGATCCTCCCACATGGATCAGATACCAAGGAAATCTCTCAACTACATGTCCAACATCACCAACACATTCCTCTACCAAGCATGTACTGAACCATCAACATGTACCATACCAAGCATCAACCATGTACCATAACCTGTACCACAACAAGTGCATCGACCATGCATTGACACTTGTACCAAACCATGCATGAACCATGCACCAACACTTGTACCAAACTGTGCATCAACCATGCACCACAACATGTATTAAATCATGCATCAACCATGCACATGAACCTGTACCATACCGTGTACATCAACCAAAACCTATGTCATAGCGTGTGTCAACACCATATCATGAATCAACTATGTATCTCACCATGTATCAATTTAACCAAGGAATGTCTCATACATATACCAAAAATATATCTCAGACAATTTGCCCAATATCCAAGATGCTCCTCAAATCATGTGCCTCAACCATATACCATATCACTCATGATATGTCTCAATTATGTCATACACCATGTAACATAATCTATCATCAATGAAGTTCCTCAACAAAGTACTAAACAACCAATAACATATACCAAGTATATCCCTCAACCATGTACCTAAGTTGTTCCTTAAGCATGTGTTAATGCCTTAAAAATATATCAAAGACTTTCCTCAAGCATGCACCATAACATCATCAACATGTAACCATAAAAAACTGCATATAAACATACCTGTAACTCTATAATATACCTGGTGTATGTGATCATATACTTGTAGACCTTCCTCAACTTCATCAACAAAAGAATAGAATCTTCATCAAACTTTACCTTAGTCTCACATGACTAGTGTTTGGATTAGTCACAAACCATAACTTTCAACAAGCATAAATATGAACCTTTAACGAATAAAGGTATGAAAATTCTACCCAATATTACTCTATATATTCTTTACAATTCCTCCAATCTTCATTTCTTGTAACATCCTATAAAATGAGTTATAGAAAAAATGGTAGACCTTGCTGAATTTTGGCTTATTCTGGAGAGTTAACTTGTATAGCATGTCATGCATGGAATATTTGATATATGGATCTGAAAATCATACAAAACATACTACGGATTGTACTATATCTAATTTATTTTTTCTCATGGATTTTTGATCCTTTTTGAAGAGGTCATGGCCATTTTATCCAGAACACATGTTTGAGACTAGTTTCAGGACTATCCAAAAATCCTATTTTCCATAGAGTGTATCTCCAAATATACAACAACCCAGAAGATGAAATTTTTACCCTAAGTACCTTGAAATGTATTCTCAACCTCCTTCAATTTTATCTATCTGAATAATTATAGATAAAACATTATAGCTGAAATGGTAAGATGAATTTTAAATAACATAGCTTAGAACACATCATCATAAGACTTCATCCTCCCTTGGAATTTCTCCCTTCTTTACTTCATTTTCCCTCTAAAATTTTCCTCAAATCTCGTTGGTTACCTCAGATAAGAATCACTTACTCACATAGAATATATTAAATAGAATGTGTGTGTATGTACTTATGAGTGACTTCTTGAGGTGTATATATACTTTTTCTAACTAACCTCTTTCCTTAACTTTAGGGCTTCTTGAACTTTCTTGTTACAACCAGTTTACCCTTTCATTAATGACTTCAAACAAATTAGGGGCTTATTAACCCATATTGTAACCAATTAGGGGCTTATTAACCCATCTTTGGCTCTAAAAGAAGGTTATAGAGCTACAAATTTTCTTTATGAAACATGTTAAGGTGAGGGAGTTTTACATGGTTTTTATTTTATGTAAAATAATGTGTGTGTATGTTTTTTCCTTTTCCCCTAAAAGAAGGTTCTAGTGCTACAAATTTCCTTATGAAACATGTTAAGGTGAGGGAGTTTTACATGGTTTTCATTTTATGCAAAATAATGTCCGTGTCTATTTTTGTTGGTTATTAATGCACACATGTCCTCATAAATTAAAAAAAGTAGGAAGGATTGTCTCTTTTCCTTTACATGTTGGATGAGTTGGTTCTTTAGTTTTAGCTTCAGATTGATGAACTTAGTGATTCAGGCTACATAAAATAAAACTTACTCTCATTTTTCCAACTTCCTATTAATATTACCATTTTCAATTATATTTTTAAATATGATCCACATACTCATTGAAAATGAAATTTCACGCACTTATAGAGCTCATTGTTGAGGGATTATTTTTTTCTTTTTCTCCAGGAAAAAAATGTACTTTATATTGAAGACGAATTGAAAATACAATCCTTAAGTATTGTTGCACATACAATGTATGACTAGTTTCTATAGCCTACATGCCCACTATATATATCATAACTCTAAACAACATAAGGATCTTGTTTCTTACATAACCTTTTATTGTCTCATTGATGTAGAAAGAAAATTATATGGTGAACAAGTAAATAGTAATACCTACACATAAAATAAGATAAAGTTTTGTTGATTGTGTTAAGTCCCTAAAACTTGATCTTAGCACTTAGGATTTGTAATTATAGGGCTTCATTTACTTTATTGATTTAAAAAAATCAACTTAACATTAAATAACTACAAAAATAGTGGTGTATAATAATTGACTATTATTTACAATTCTGAAAAATGTGTTCGAAGAAATCATGTCATTTAGGTTAAGAACGAACTCTTAACACAAACATACACATTATATTTTAAAGGAAAATTAACACACCATTTTTACAAGAACATGGTTTTTCCTGAGTTATATAAAATTTCCATAAATTAAAGTTATATATTTAAAGCTAATTCAATTTCCTATGTTTCTCTCTATTAATCCACACTCTGTCAAGTTATGTATGCGTCTTCAATAATTCCTCTTAGTAAAAAAATTGTCATATTTTCTAGATTTCCATTGCAAACAACATGTCATGAGAGTTAGATGATGCTAACAAATGAGAGTTAGATTAACATTGGAGAAGTTAAGGTGATTTATGAATGAAAAAAAACGAAATATTCATGATCCCATCAATTTGTCTTGTAACATTAGAATATCACCTAACTCAATACAAATATAATTTATTTTAGAAATTCTCAATTTTTACCACTTATTCTAGTTTAGGTAAAAAATTACATAGTAGGTGACCATTTATGTGGTGATTTGGATTGGCACCCTTTATTTACAACCCAACATCTAAATATGCCCCTACTAAAGGGGCTTGAATACTTTACTAAAGTGTCTTGAATACTTTAATGCATTTCCTATGAAACAACTATAAGAAATGCAATTTTGTGCATCTATAATTATGCCAAACCTCCTCTAGAATGTCTAACCAAACATATTTTACACAAGTGTGTTGGCACAAGGCTAGACCCAGGATTCAACGCTTCAATAATGCACTAATAAAACCCTAACTACTGGACCTTTCGGCAACACCTGCGAAGCAGATGAAGTCTCACCGGAGGTAGAGGCAGTGGGGATTGTAGGACTTAGGTGTCTACAACTAATATAGGACACATATATGTGATTACAATACTTGATAGAACACTTAAACAACAATATGCATTAGTTCTAGAATCCCATTCACATCGCATATCAAACCCTTAATACAAACCAGTGTAGTAAAAATAAATATCAAGTACTTACCGTCACTTAGCACATAGATTTAGATCAGATCTAGCATTCATTCACATCATTAAGCACTAAGCTACACCATTAGATGAATTCATTATACATAACATCAACAACACTAAGAAAATAAACAACATCACACAAAGAATATCAAGATAGAGGATGTACATGGTTCACCCTAGTGTGGGGCTATGTCCACCAACTTCTTATTCTTCTTTATTAGTCTTCAAGCTCCTTACATTCATATGCTTCTGTGCACAAAGCCAGATAGCTCAACTTCGCACTAGACAGGTGATCTGTGCACAATGCACTAGATCCACCTTCCTCAAGATCAGGTCAAGGCACAAAGCCAACTCCTTGATAGCACAAATCCTTACACAATATATCTGTGCAAAGCACTTACAACTTCTTACACTGAGCCAACATTAACCTACTATGCACTTAGCCACTAGTATTTATGCACTATGTCGATTCTAGTACTTCTTGCATCGCTAGCTACTTTTTTATACATTTACACAAAGTCCTAAAACATGGGTAAACCCATGGGCCAACATCCCATACCCGTTACATAAACCCTAAAAACCTTTTGTTGGGTCCACAAGCCCGCAAAATGAGTGAGATCCTGCGATCTCTGCTCTACCTAGGCACTCCATCTTTGACCAACCTATCAAAGTCCCAAAAATGGTCAAACATGACCAATGTTTCCACAAAAATTGGTCAAGGGCCAACAAGCCCCTAACACTCACCTGTGACTTGTCCCGAGTCACTCAGATCTGAGCAACACTTCTTCAAAGGCATCGATCTTGGCTCGAGCTTCCTCGACTTGTTGCTTCACCAGATCTTCCTTCTTGTCAAACTTCTGAATCACTTGCTCTGTAATAGGCCCTTCCAGGTGATGTTCTACCGTTGCCACTACTTGGTCAAGTTGCGAGCCTTGGCCTTCGATCTCTTCAAAAAGCATGCAAGCTTTGTCCTACACCAGCTGGAATCTCTGTGTCACCTCCATGAATTTTCTTTGGATAACAGTAATCTGCTACTAGACTGCGCCATGTTCCTGTGATCGCTTCATTTTCTCAACTATAGTAAGAAGCTTCATTTGCACTTGCATGGTGGATGCCTTTTTCTTCGCCTCCTGGAGTTGCTCTTCCATTTTCTTCATCTTTAGATCTTCTACAAGGTGCTCATAGGTATGCACACTCCAATAAATCAATTTCTTACACTCTGAGGTGAGTTCCCTAATTCTTTCTACTACGTTCCTGGCAGCTTCCTCCCTTTGGTTGTGTACTTCTTGCAAAGTGCTCGACACTTCTTGGATCTCTAGCTCCATTACCCTTGTTTGAAGCTGTTGAATGGCCTCAGTGAGCTTCCCCACTTGTATCTTGGTTGAATCTTCTTCCTCTTACACCAAGCCTGACACAGAGTGAAGTACTTTAGTTACTGCCTCTTTCATCGAAATCTTCTCTACGAGTAGTTGGTATTTTTCTTCCTGTATCTTTGCATTGTTCTGCTTGAAATTCACTTGAATTTCATTTTTCTCCTTCTGCGCAACTTGAATTTTCTCTAGGACCTCCTCATTTTCTTGCTTCAAGGCCTCTATGGCCTGCTCCTTTTCTTCTTGGACTCAACAAAGTAGATCCTTTGTTTCATCTACTAATCTTCGTAATTGGGTGGGTTCATCCCCCAATTCTGCAATTTCTATTGAAGAGGGCGTAGTAGGTACTACACGGCTCGAATAGATGTCTTGTTGTATGTCCTTGAGATCCTTCTCTATTCTGTCATACAATGTTTCTTTCTTTTCTTCATGTCTTTGCAGGATATCCTCTGAAGCGTCCTCCACAGCTGTGATGATGAGATCAACATTGTCCACTGTGATCACATTCTTCAACTAAGGCTTGTTGGCTCGATCCTTCTTTTGTGCTGAGGGTTTCCATGGAGAAACATTCCTTTTATTCGATGTTTCGGGCTCAATAGCGGGGTCCTTTGGTGGTGTTACTTCACCCTTTTCTTTCTTGTCTCACTCTTCACTTCCTTCTTCTTGGTTCACTTTCTCTACTCCTCCTCCTCCTGCGGGCGATTCAGGCCCACTTTCCTCCAATGAGCTATCCTCCTCATCACTTTCTATGTTCTTGATGTACTCCTTTATTTTATTTTTGTTCTGTCCATCATGTTTGACTCAAGTGACCAATGGACTTGTGATGATGTTAGGGTCAAAGAGTTTTGCATCTTTGACCAGTATAAGGAACTCTGTTGGCCATTCCTTAGTGATCTCTTCCATGTCTTCATCAATCAAATTATAGTAGGATTGTAGCTCCTCCTTACTTTCATCCCTGCACATAGTGATGTAGATAAAGTGTCGATCTGTGCGGAACTTCGCTAGAGGCCTGTACTGATGCAAAGTATTTGGGGTCATTCATGCGAATGCTTCAATGGTGTGCTTCAGTTGTAGGTAGTAATCATGGAACACTGTGTTCGATTTCCACTGCTTCGCCATATCATTCATGCACCACAAGGTGGAGAACCTTGCAGCCAATGGATCTGATGGCTCAACTTTGGGGAATGTCACTCTTTCCAACATCTGTCAAGCGACAAAGGAGATCAATACCAATAGCTAACTGAAATGAAACTCATATCCCTAATTCTGTGCTTTGTGGTTTTCCTTCTCAACCTCATTGACGAGGTAGCTTGCCTAGCTCATTTGCATTCCTTCGACACACTTCCCTGTGAGGTCTACTACAAATCTAGTAACCTGTGTTGGGGGATTATTTCTAACGACATTACCAACTATAAGATGAAAATCTAGGCACACTACATCGTCTTGGATGGAGGTTACCTTGTAGCCTTGCTTTCCCTTCTCTACATCACCATAGTCCTCCTTTATAATATGTGTTAGGGAGTGATCTAAAGTCTTCCCTGGGTAGAACTGGTGAGGGTCCAGTCCCTGCATGCTCAGTCCTATGATGAGGCGGATCAATGTTAGATCCAAAGTGACGCGCCTGTTGAGCCAAAGATACCCTCCATGGTAGCATGACAAGACAAGTTTAACGCAAGTGTTAACCTCCTGATGTCAATTGAAGTGGGGGATCTTCATTACATTCAAGATCGTTTATTGTGCGAGCTACTTTATCCATGGCTGGGAGACTATGTGCTACTTCTTTCAAGTCGTCTTCATCAAATACCTATGTGGTGCGAGCATCGCATAGTTCTTCCTGTCTTCGAGGTTGAATTTGTTGTTCTTTAAAGCTGGAATATGTCCTAATTGAGTTCCAACTACACGTATCCCCTTCGGGATGTATGCAATGATCAACATGTATTCAAAATCCCATGGGATGTTGTTGTGGTTAACCATGCCAGCCAAAGGTGGGATGTAGACCATCAATACCGAAAGGATCTTCTTCATGTTATCTAGATTGTTGTGGTGCTTGCTTCGCTTTTCATCAATGCGTCCAGAACATCGTCCAGTCAATGGGGATGATTGCAATCTACCAGTCGACAATGCATGTATTCCCACAGACATGACTCTCTCAGTCATGAGGTCTACAAGTATTTCCTCCACAGACTTCTCTACTACACTATGTTCGTTCGACATGCACACTCGTAGTCAAATAAATCGGGTAGGTGAATAGACAAACAACGTAATCAGACAGATGGTGGGGTCTAGAAATCACAGCGTGATATGCAATCGATTCTTTGTAAGATCAGATATCATGGTTTGCAAAAAGTGGTCCCGGCGCAACGTCCAATGGGTTAAATAAGCAACATCGTAACGGGTTCCTACAATGGATAGGAATGCCTTAATCAATATGAATCCATCCATTATGGCACAGTATCAACTGTCCAATGGTGATCTTTCTGGCAAAAATTGTGTTTATAGCCATTCTGGAGTGTTATTCTAATGGTCGGGACACCTCCAACGGTCATATATCTTCGTCGTGGCAAAGTCCCATTCTACATTGTTCTGCTATTCTGGCAAGTTTCAAGTTCTTCAATCCTGCCTCCTGTGAACTCTTCTCTAGAACTTCCTATAGTTCTTCTAACTTTTCTTTCTTCTTACTAAGATTTCTTGCCTTCTTTCCTGTGATCTAAGTCTCTAGATTCCTCTTTCCATTCTTATTATTATTTGTTATTAGCGTAGTGACTTTGCACTGCTAGTGTTATTTCAAAGGGGTTAGAGATAACACCTCTTTTCTTACTACGTCCTAGCTAGACATACTTTCTTCTTTCATGGATAGGTCCTTCAATCCTTCTTGCGCTCTTTCAAAGTTGACAGCTACTTCTCTTTCGTTCTGTTTCTTAGACTCAACTTCTCATTCTTCTATCAGTCGATCTATTCTTCGAGCTATGAAATCCCTTAGTTGTTGATTTTTCTTTTCTATGGCTTCCTCCTCTGCTTTCCTTTTGATTTGATCCTTCTTAATCAAAGTCTTTCCTAATAAAAGTGGAAAATGGGCATTGTTCTCAACAAACCTTATAACTTCAAAGTCCTCTTATGTTGACGTTTCATGAAAAATCATAGGTATATTAGTAACTCTTCCACATAGGGTTATCATCTTTCCTTTAAACAAGCCTATCCTTCCCAATGAAGGTATCATAGCAGGCTATCCCAAAATTTCCTAAGTGCTTTCTGGCATAATGTTCACATGTGTTTCTTCATCCAATACACAGTCTATGTCGAAGTCTTCTATTCTTGTAACTATGCACCATTTTTCTTTCAGGATCTTTGGTAAACTGATGTCTCTGTGATCATCCATTTATTCTTCTAATTGTTTTATGATAGTCTGTGACTCTTTTTCTGTATGATTCTTTAACATATCCTTATTTTCTTGACCTTATTTATAGTGTTCTTGTCTCATGTTCATCTTTTCAACTTTAGCAATCATTCTTGGGAAATCCTCAACCTC
Organism: Picea abies; assembly: GCA_900067695.1. NCBI lineage: Eukaryota > Viridiplantae > Streptophyta > Pinopsida > Pinales > Pinaceae > Picea > Picea abies. Next base: position 17,662 of record CBVK0100286735.1, read on the forward strand.
ATGACCAATGGCTTTACAACAAAGACAAAGAGGAGTTGTACCAAAACATTCCTTAGCAATATGTCTTGGTCTCCTACAGTTATAACATAGTGTCAATCCTCTCTTTCTTTTAAACGATCCCTAGTATTTCCTATGCTGTGCACTGGGATCACATTGTTGTACCTGTAATCTAAAAAAAATATTTCTAGGTTCTTGCATCCACTCATTGGTCCAAAAATTATTTCTATGAATAGGAATAACATATTTTTCTCTATTTCTATCATATTTATTCAAATCAAATCTTTCTTCTATCCATGCCCTAACATTTACACTAGAACAAAATCTATCAAACATACCTAGATTCATACTTTTGAAGCAAAAATTTCCACTTATCTTACCTTTACCAGAGCACAAAGCTTTAAGATATTACCTTCTTTCTTCAATACGGTTCCTTTCTTAGCACTGAACTTCACAAGTCAAGTAGAATATTGTGCACTACAAAAACGGATCTATGCATAGAGCTTTATTTTCTTCAGTTCCCAACAATCACAGTTTCAGGTCCCAACAACGAAACCATTTGTTGGCACAGGGGAAAACCTAGGGTTCAATGCTTCAACAACGCACCAACAAAACCCTAACTACTAGAACTTTTGACAACACCTGCGAAGAAGATGAAGTCTTACCCAAGGTAGAGGCTAGGGGGGTTGCAGGACTCAGGTGTCTACAACCAAGATGGGACACAGATCCATGATTACAACACTTAATAGAACACTTAAACAACAATATGCATTAGTTCTAGAATCCCATTCACATCGCAGATCAAACCCTTAATACAAACCATCATAATAACAATAAAGATCAAGTACTTCTTGTCACTTAGCACATAGATTTAGATCAGATCTAACATTCATTCACATCATTAAGCACTAAGCTACACCATCAGATGCATTCATTATACATAACATCAACAACACTAAGAAAATAAACAACATCGCACAAAGCATATCAAGACACAGGATGTACGTGGTTCACCCCAGTGTGGGGCTACGTCCACCAACTTCTTCTTATTATTTATTAGTCTTCAAGCTCCTTACATTCATCTTCTCCTGTACACAAAGCCATAGAGCCCAACTTCACACTAGATAGGTGATCTGCGCACAACGCACTAGATCCACCTTCCTCAAGATCAGGTCAAGGCACAGAGCCAACTCCTTGAGAGCATAAAGCCTTACACAGTCTATCTACACAAAGCACTTGCAACTTCTTACACTAAGCCAACATTAACCTACTATGAACTTGGCCACTAGTAGTTATGCACTAAGAGGATTCTAGTACTTCTTACACTACTAGCTACTTATTTATACATTTACACAAAGGCCTAAAACATGGGTAAACCCATGGGCCGACATCCCATACATGTTACATAAACCCTAAAAACCCTTTGTTGGGTCCACAAGCCCGCAAAATGAGTGAGATGTCGCAATCTTTGCTCTGCCTAGGCACTGCATCTTCAACCAGCCTGTTGAAGTCCCAAAAATGGTCAAACATGACCAATGTTTCCACAAAACTTGATCAAGGGCCAACAAAGTGCCTCAAACATATTTTAACAAAATGCCCTGAATACTTTAGTGCATGTTTTATGAAACAACTATTGAAAATGCCACCTACCTCTATATTATATCTATATATATTTAGACTCTATACTGGTTTCTAATTTGATTATATGTGATACATTGATTATGACTGAATTATGTAAATTATATAAATTATTATAATTTAAATATAATAACATTTATTTCATTATTTCAATTTTTAATATAAATTAAATTTATCACTAAATTTACATTAAATTTAGAATAAATTTCATTTTTCAATTTCATTTCTAATAATGATTCCAATTAAATTAATCATAATAATATTTAATTCAATAATTTTAAATATATTAATAGAATTTCATTAAATTATTTTGTGTATTACTCATTTTTTAACTTTTGCAAAATTAATAATATAAATAAATAACATAAGTATTTTTATAAAGGTCGAAGACCACAATAAGTGTGTCAATGTGATTCCAAACTAATCTGGTGTAAGTACATAATAGGAGGGTGAACGTACGTCCCATTTCTACTCTATCAAAAATAGAAAAAGAACTAAGTGCCATGCTAGAAAAATACAAAATACATGTGGAAATAAAATCATGACCAATACGAAGATAATATATGTAAAAATATGAACGTAAATATCTGGTCTATAAAATATAATATATAACATGAAGGGTTAGAAAAATCACTAAGTGTCATGCTAGAAAAATACAAAATACATGTGGAAATAAAATCATGACCAATATAAAGATAATATATGAAAAAACTTAATCGTAAATATCTTGTCTATAAAATATAGTATGAAGTGTTATGTGTTATTAGTCTAAGAATAAGAACATGAACTAATGATGACAAATTATATTAATCTATTTCTTGTAATAATATATCTAGGTGCGAGGTAATTTCTTTTATTAATGTTTATATTCATAACCGAGGATTAAAAATTTATTCATGTTATAATTTCATTATTAAACTTAAAAAAAATCAAAATACTTAATAATATTTAAACATTTAATATGTTTAACAGAATATTATGTAATTATGTTGATTATAATTTACTATTTGTTAATCATAATTGATTATGTTTATATGTTTTTAATGGTTGACTATGTTGACTATGATTGATTAAATTGATAATGATATATTATTTTAATCATAATTTATTTGGAGTGTTATTATTGAAGGCGTGGGTGCACACACACACATATATATTAAGGTCACGGTGAAGCGCACACCAAATTGGTGTATGAGGCCCCCTATGCCCAACGATTTTAATGGTAAAGTCTACCGATTTTGTTTATTGATACCGACACATAAAGTAAGACACTTTTTTTTTATTATGTTAAGGTCTTTCATAACACTTGACTTTGTAATTTTTGGGTTTCACTTATTTTATTGATTTAAAAAAAGAACAATTTAATATCAAAATAATGACAAAAATAGTGGTGTTTAAGAAATGACTCTTATCTATAATTTTGAAAATTTGTTTCAAGAAATTAGATCATTTAGATAATGAATTGACTTCTTAACACATACATGCACATGGATCGACTTCTTTGACATGGTTCCTAGGAAAAAACTTTGGAATAGGTTGGAAGAGATAAAAGTGCCTCTCGAGTTGAGGGTTGCTGCAATAAGGATGTATGCGAACGTTATTGCTAAGTTTAAAAACATTGAGGGCTGGTTAAAAGAGATTAACTGCAATATTAGAGTGAGACAAGTTGTCCCTTGTCCCCCGCCCATTTTGGCATATACATTGACAAGTTAGAAGAATGCTTGGAAAAAGAAGGTTGTGTCAGCCCTACTCTCACTGGTATACTTATAAACCTTCTTCTTTATCCCAATGATATCGTTCTTATGGCAAGGAGTCCCCATGATCTTGAAAACCATCTAAGAATCCTCAAGGATTTTTGCTCCATTATGGGTATGACTATTAATACTGATAAGACTAAGGTCATGATTATTAAATCCAATAAGATCTCTTATGATACCTTTGTATATGACAACAACAACTTGGAGGAAGTTACTTCATACAAATATGTTGGAATTGATATTCACCACAAGCTCAATTAGAATTATAGCATTGAGAAAAGGATTATTGGGGGATGGAAAGCTTATTATGGGCTTGAAAACAATTGTAAATCAACTAATCTTTGGAGTTGGGATAAGAAGAAAATCCTCTTTGAGACTCTTGTTACACCTATTATTCTTTATGGATGTGAAGTCTGGGGTTGTAGTATCTCTCGTGAATCCTGGAGAAATATAGAGCAAATACAAAAGAATTTTATAGCCTATAATCTCAAAATTAAAGGAAATACACCATATCCCATCCTCCTCTTAGAAACAAGCCTCTCCCCCATTGAGAGCATGGCTATGACTAGATACATAATGTATAAGAACAAGTTAAGCAACATGGAAGACAAGAGGCTACCTACAATTCCTTCAAAATAAAGTCATAACCACCATTGACTCAAGCGAGGATGGCATAAAGATGCCTAGTCTTGGCTAAACTATTGGGGAATCATGGAAGAAACCATTTTGCAGAAAAAAGATACTATTAAAAAAAATGTCAAATCAAAATTTAAAGAGAAAATGTGGTGTGATAAAGAGTTAGAGAAAAAAAGAAAATTAAGGTATTATAAAGATGTAATTAACCCTAATCTAGAAGATCAAAATTATCTATATGTTTTGACAAGTGTAAAGAAAAAAATAAGCATTGCTAAGATAAGAACAAATTCTCATGAGCTCCATAGTGAAACTGGGCATTGGTCAATTCCTAAAACACCATGGGATGAAAGAGTGTGTCACCTTTGTGACACTAAGAAGGTTGAATATGAAAAACACTTTCTCTTAGATTGTCTAGCCTATACCCATATTAGATCTCATTTTCAAAATATTTATCACACTACCAACTGTAACATCCCGCTCTGGCGCACTTACAAAACTTATTCT